>LQNS02000303.1:12698835-12721018 GCA_001587735.2 Parhyale hawaiensis
TCAAGCAGCGGTGGGTTAGGATTCTGTATGTAGGCAACGACCTCCATGATCGGAATGACCTGTAGCTGATGTGCCTATTACCTGCTACTTCTCTAAGCTTCCATTTCACGGCGCGCAGGCGTGAGCTGATACATCTCTGTCTTCCTACTGTACTATTTCCTTTTGATTGCTCGAGGTACGGTAGGACTATATGTGGGTATACTGGGAACTGAGCTCTGGGTGCAACTTGTATTATTATTATTATTATTATTATTATGTCTTAATCACACTGTAGAGTGTAATCTGTTAAATTCTCTGTACCAACGCAGCGAAGAGTTCTTTCTCTCTTGTTTATTACCTGTGCTCGTGTGTGAGATTGAGCTGCTCAATGCCATTCGTGTCTGCAGGTGTAGGCTGAGTGTATCTATTTATTCTCATTGTACGTGGCCACCAATATTTGTGACTGGGCCTAATCTCTAGGGTGAACTTTGGCTAATTTGTTTGTACATGTGAGCTTGTAAGCGTATTTTGTGAACCCATTGTGTTCTTAGTAAAAGTTATTTATGTATTTATTTATTTAATATCCACGCCTCATAGAGTGACTTGCTGAATGGTGCAGTAAAACTTGATTGGTAGTGCGTACTACAGTGCCACTTCACAATTTATTTAGTAGTGACTAAATTAAACGTTCCATGAACGCAAAGGAAACAAAAGGCGTGCTGTAGAACTTGTCATCTCTAAGCGGAGAAATTTCTGTCAACATTTTAGTTGTTCCACTGTAGGTATTACTGCATACAGTCCGCTGTTAGCGAAGCCTTCTCAGGGACGATGGATCATAGGTCGATTAGTTAGTATGATTTTCCTATGTGGGGGACAGCGCTGCCTCATCCCGCCTATAGAGCAGCCACTGCCGTAACTTTTCAGTTATCGGCCGAATTTCGCAGGACTTGCCTTGTTTGGAACCTGACTGAACGGTTTCCTTCGCCATTACAAGGTATATATTCAATAATTATTGTTACTTACAACCGTTTTTATTTTGCATATTTTTAAGTAATTTTCCTTCATCTCCAGACTTTACTTCCCTTGATGTCAACACATGGTCCATATTGGAGAGCAGGGTTCCAGCTTGTTATCACAAAATTGTGGAGGTATTGAAGGCAAAAATTTCCCAAGCTATCGTTAGTGACTTGCAAAGCGTTTTGCAAGCGTTTACAGAAGGTTATTGATGCCGATGGAAGGCATATATATATATTAAATAATTTATAGATATTCGGACAGAATAAAAGTTAAACATGTTTATTTTGATTTTATGGGTAGATTTTGATTCATTTCATAAATGTGGGCAAAAAACATCCTAGCGATAAAGTTTTAACGCCCTCTATAAGGTCAACCATAGACCGCAACAGTACTTGACTCTTAGATCTGACACTGGCGGCCAAAAGTCAACAAAGGAAAAATGGGATTTTTCTCAAGAGCTGTTGTTCTCCCCTATCTAATACTGAAGAAAACTAGAGCACTCTGAGAGCGCATAGCTCCGCCAAGCGAGGCAACGGTAGCAAAGAATTCAAATTGGTTCTGAAACCATAATTTTCTTGGTATAAACTTCAAAATTTAATCATTTGTGCCTTTTGATAGTAATAACAGCTTGTGCAATTTTCTTTCAGATTCGTTAATAGCTTTTTGAGTTATAGGGCTAACAAACGTTATGACAAACATGAGTCAAACATACAAACGCAAAAACCGATGTGCACCAAAATATGATCATTTATGTCTTTTAACATGACTAGCAACATCTATAAATTTCATAAAGATCCATTTATTATTTTTTGAGTTATTGTGCTAACAAACATAAATTTAAAAACAGAGACAAACGAACGAACAAACCAACAGATCATTACCAAAATTTGATCATTTACTTTTTGTTATATACCAAACAACTCATTTTAATTTCATTAAAATCCATCCATAACTTTTTGAGTTAAGGCATTGAGAAAAATGAGGCAGACAAACAAACAAACAAACGAGTGGACATATCTGCACCAAATGTTAATCATCTGTTCCTCCTAACAATCCCTGTAAATTTCGTCGAAATCGGTTTATAAATTTTTGAGTTATCTTGGTGACAGACAGACAAACATGACGAAAACATAACCTCCTTGGCGGAGGTAAAAATAATTTCAAGGTACCCAACATTTTTCTTGCAGAGAAGGTATCTTGGATACAGCGGGAACGCACTTGGGCGCTTGCCTGCATGACCGTGTCTGGACATATCCATAATAGCTCCTGAGAAAATACCATTTTTCCCATTTTGGCTGCCAGCGTCAGAGGCCACTTTGGACCTTAGAGTCAAGTACTGTAGCGGTCTGTGTGTTAACACTAAAGTCCTCGTAAAAACCTACATCCCGCAGCATGACACAACTGACTCAAGAGCCTGAGAAGCACAATCAAAGACAGACTTAGCTTGCTGCCCATGTCGCCTGGTCAACTACGCTGTCGTTTCTCTAGAACGATTGTAGTCATTTTTTTTTTCAATGTTCATCCAACCCATCCCAATCTCTCCCTCTTAATCCGCTTTGGAATCTTAAAAATGGGTAATATTATGGGCATTAATTACGTCCGCTTATCCTTCGTTATAGGCAGTTGCGTCTCCTGAGCTAATCTCTGGGTTAGGTATCTACTTTGGCATCAGCTATGGCTTGGAGATATCTTGTCTTAGAGTCTATCTTACTTTTTCCATGTTCAGACTCCTACTTTTGATGCTTCGTTCTGTTCTTTGTTTTTCCTAATGTGCTGCTCCCATACGCGCGTTGGTCTAGTTTGGGAACATCCTGAGCATTGAAACCACGTTGCTATCGACATATATGTCTGTTCCTCCTGTTTTCATCACCGTTACAGCTGTTTGATGACTTTACTTATATCTATGCTGCTGATAATTTTCTTGATATACTACTTATTGTATATCTTCGCACTTGTTGTAGTTTCACGTCTTGAAATACCAACAGGTGACGCGAGGGTTTTACAACCAACTCGCAATGCATATTCACTGGGCTCACTTGCAGACTACAGCCGTAAAGCTGCAGCATTTACAGCAGCTGTTGCATATTTACAGAGGCTGTGGGAAGGAGGCGGTTGGACCAGCACCGCAGTATCTCTACTGCACGATACTGCACCCCCGGCACTGCGTACAGTCGGTCACAGTCTCACCGTACAGTCAGAACTGCTGACTACTGCAACGGTTACAAGCTAATGGCTTCGGCGACGTGGCAGTTACGTAAGTACTAATGGCACTAAATATGTCTGTAAAATATATGCTTCCTTTTTAATAACCTTTGCCTTTTGTATGCTGATTTCATTACCGAATGATATTATACCGTACCAATTTGAGGCCCCGTTGCAAACTCTGGCCAGTGCCATTTTAACTGTATCTTACTATATTAAGCTGTATGTTGTAGACAACTTGCATGCAGCAGTGAGGCCCAACTCTCATTGCCTATTTTTGTGCAAACAGTTGAATCACACGACCACCAATCTCTTTCTTAAGCCACAATCACAATAGCAGCATGCCGTGCGTGTCTGACTTCCGTGCTAAAGGTCCCGAGTTCTAGTGACATGCCTGTCAAGAGACCTTTGCGACGTCCGGAGTGCTGAGTCGGCAATTGCTTGGTATGCGCAGCTGGGTGGGGGCACCTACCTGACCAGGAATGGGAGGGTGGGGGTCGTCAGGTTAGGGGTTCCGTTTCGGCGCCATAGTTCTTAGCGACCCGTGGTCGGCTGCGGCTCTACTTACTCTTCTGGGGTCAATTGGCCTATATCTGCAATACGAACCAGTGTATGTGGGCTTCCCAGGGGAGGGTATAGTGAAAGTTGACTTTACCTTTACAGCGACAGATATTTATTACTAGAGCCCGGATTTATTGGGCTTAAAATATTGCAGTTATAGCTCCTAAAAATTGCTCTAATTGCACTAAAAATTGCCCTAATTGCACCTAAAAACTGCTCCTATTGCACCTAAAAACTGCTCCTATTGCACCTAATATCTGCTCTCATTGCGCCTAAAAAGTACTCCTATTGCGCTTAAAAAATTGTTCTTGTTGCACCTAAGCAATAGGAGTGGAAGAAATAGGAAGCAAGGAAAAGGCAAATACAGCAAAAAATTGAAAGCACCAAAAAAGTCGGATAGCAATCGGGAATAGCATGTCAGTGGATCAACGGTCACCTACAGTATATCAGTTCCAAATACCAACTGTCAGTATACATTGCGCTTCTGATAATTGACAATTCTTCCCAATGGCGAGAATGATTCTGGCAAATGTGCCCCTTTACCTGTTCCCATGATGTATCCCCCGAACGAAAAAGGTTATAAAAATTTAATTGTAAGATTTTGAGATTTGCAACTCAATTATATTTTTACTCCAACAAAAACATGGAACAATAATTTATAAGGGAACCAATTGTCAGGGCGTATGAAGTCTTGTGACAGGTGGCGGTGATAATAAGTGCCATGCATGAGTTCACACGTCTCTCATCGTAACGTGTTCAATCACGAAAATGAACACGAGCTGTGCGTCAACTTTTTTTCTCTGTCCACACGTAGAAGTGTCCTTCATTCATAAGAATGACGCCGCGCGTTCAGTTATGATATCGTTTCTTTACATTTTCGCTTATATTTTGCTTCGGATAGAAGTCACATTTGTATCCCATAATCTTATAGACTGATTTTGATAGGAACAGCCTATTTTCAAAATATTTAAAGCCTGATAAATATTTATAGCCTGGCAGATGAGAACTCAGCACAGAGCAATCAGTTTGGACTTCCAAATCAAAGATGGCGTCCGTGTTCCTACAAGATTTTCAGAGTTTCTAGTTTTCTTGTCTTAAACGGGAGCACTGTACAGTGATTCTGATAATTAAAGTGAAGATAAAAAACAGTTTTTGTCGACTTGTTCATGATCTGTGAACGCTGCAGAAGATAAAATTATCATTTATAAGTTCTGTTTACTGAACTTGAATGACGCAGCGCGTTCAAAAAAGCAACATGCTTTATTCCTCAGTCTACCGCGTTTGCTGCAGCTGCTTCTCTCAAATCAACGCGCCGCGTCCATCAGTTTGAGTGCACGCGTTGCAATGAGGGACGTGTGAACACGGCCTAATATATTACATTTATAGCTCTCATTGCAGTTATTGCACTTATTGTAGTTATTGCACTTATTGTAGTTATTGAAGAAATGCCGGACAGTGCAATAAATCCGGGCTCTATTTATTACATTAGCTTAGCAGCTTCGGAAAATAAATTACTTTTCTGTTGTTTCCTACAATTTAGGAAACACTGCAGCGATTGTAAGTGATTTCCAATGAGCGTCATAATACACCCTTAGTCGGCAGAAATGGATAAACCTTGTGTCTGAAAGGATCCTCTTCTACTGGAAGAATATACTGTATATCCGCAGTGACCCATGATACTAGTATGACTATTTATTGGTTTTAAAAATCCTTTTTGGAGTAAATACTGGTCCAAGACTTGAATAAAAGTTGTTTAAAGTGCATGGTAATTTGGTAATGTTGCAATATTATTGTTTAGACGTCTGACATTCAAAACGAGAAAAAAACATTTTTCATATTTTGACAGAAATGATACATAACCTCGATACTGCATGGTCTCACGAGTTAAAAAAAAAACTTCAATGCAAAAGTGATGTATTCACTTGGGACTACTACATTATCGTGGGTCGCAGAGTACCGTACTTCTTCGTTTGGCAAAGGCTATTAACCCATACAATGAAAATCTAACCTACCCCTGTAGTATACGAGGACACCCTCGTGCATGGGGTGTCCGTTCCTTCTGACGTACCTACTTTATATCCATCGTTTCCTATGTTCCTTTGATTGCCATTTCTGTGATATATAGGGGAGTCTTCTATGCAATATAGTGATAATGGTGATGGTAACGAGTTCGCGCGGTGACTGTGGTAGGTCGTGTTGGAGTTCTGCGGTATTCATATCATTTACTCCAGCCAAGCTGAGTTACTACCACATAGATTAGGTATTTTTCAATCACCCTCTTCGATCAGCATAATCTAATGCAATCAGCTTTAACTTATCGGGAACTTCAATCTTTTCCTAAGCGTTCAATTTACAACTTTAAATCGAGTGTCGGACATTAAGCTTAATCGCTGCCCAGTTAACGTTTAAAAAATTTCTGTCCAAATTTTCGAAAGGAATGCTCAACTTAAATGCGAGGACACGCTAATGCTGCTCGGACTATCTTATTTCATTCGGAGTGGGCGAATCGAAAATCCAGGGCTGGCTAGACGCCAAGGGGGACCCGGGGCCTTTTACGCTGGGGGCCCCATAGCCAGCAAGATAAATGAATGAAGCTGTCGTGCATATATAGTGAACTAAGTAGCCACAGTAAATAGCACATTTCCTGTACCTATAATTAAGACTAGTTTTGAGATCCTTGTAAAAGCCCTGTTTTTATATAACTCTAAAATAAATTTAATTAGCTGCTGCCCTTGCCTGGTAGCTACACAGTATATAATCTAGACTGGTTTTAGTGTTTTCTGCCCCAAAAGTAACTGGTTCTTGGTGACAGCTAGCCCCCGCTCCACCTTCACCCTCTGTCCTACACTCCGGGCAGAGGGTGAAGGTTGGAGCCCAACCTTCAGCTACCTATTGTACAGAGGAATTTGTCACTGGGTTGGGTAGTAAAGTTTATCACTCATTGCCGAAAAACTCCAATACAAGCCTTTGGAAAATAGGGTCCTACTTCTTGTTAACCATGATTATTAGTATGATATTTTTATACATAAAGCATTTCAGAACTTTCATATGTATCCGTATATCAGTTGGAAATATGATTCTTCTTGTCTTTAGTTTTTTTTTTCTTAGAGGGGAAGCTTCTTCACAGGGGTCAGAGTATTTGCCCCAGGTGTCCCTTTATAATCTGGCACTGCCAAAACTCTGAAAATATTTATTTGTCCTGCTTGCCTAACGCTTTCGGTTTGTGTGTGCGTGGCGCTAAAGAAACGCATTCGGAAATGTATTTCACTCCTCAGGGGGCATGGCATAGGCCTTAATGTTCGGTTAGTTAGCTTCGCCTATTCTATGCTATTGGAAGCAGCGCCCCTATTAGTTACTCTAGCCATGGCTTGGGCTTCAGGACGTCTCTCCTCTGTTCTTCAGTTTCTTTTTCTATTTGTTGTTCCCGTGCCCGTTAATCCTGTATGGGAACACCCTCGTGCGTGGTATCCACGTTTCTGTCAATGTACTGTTTGCCTCTTCTTTCTTCTTCCGTGAGATTGCTTTTGTTGAGGAAACGAAGACTTAAACTACTCAGTATAATAATAAAAATTCTGTTCCAAAAATGTGCCCAATTATGGGTATATAGCAGACTGAATTTCCTCGTTTTATTTTGCGTAGCAATCATGCTCTGTGGTTCGCCTGATATGATACTTCTAGAGAAATTAGTTATTAACTGGGGTCTTCATCAATGCTCCATGCAATTGGAGCAATTTTTTTCTTGACTCAGTTAACTGGAGCATTTATCCGGAGAGTATCCAATGTAGCTTGAGTTTCCTTTATAGAATTGGAGTCATAGAATTGAAAGTTTACTTCATTTTACTATTATTCTTCCGGTCATAAGCAAGATTGACATAAATACCAAGTTGCGGTAAGAAGCTTGACATCCTTACCTCCAAAGCAGCATTGGTGTGGCTTCCACGAGCTGGAGTGACTCAGACGGGGCTTCCGAAGGGCTCTCGCTTGGTCGTAGTTGGTCTTGTGGTGCCTACTCCCACGTGCTGCTGCACTAACGTAGTTGTGTGCTGGGGAGTCGTATTGAAGCTACGAACTAGAGGTATCTTCACGTTTTCGTTACAGATGCTGTGCGCTTGCAAGAGTAAGTTTTATTTACTGGTCATGGTTACTCATATGGTATCTGTCTTAACTTTGACAAATATAGTGTACATGAAACTACCAAAAGTTTGGAGCTGGCTGTTACAAATGCTCATGGAATTCGCGCAGAAATGATAAAAAATAGCACTTATGCTTGTATTTACGGAGAGTGCTAGTGCTACACAAGTGTTAATGATGTGCGCGTTTGGTGGATTTGCGCGATCGATCGCGGTGCGCGTTTGGTGGATGTCGTAGGTATTACGCCGTATTTCGGGTAAGTTGGACTATATTCGGATTTAATGTCGAGTAGGTTAGGGAAGGCAAAGACTTTTTTTTTCTTTTCCATTTTAAAATTTGAACGATCCACCAAACGCGCAGCGCGATCGATCGATCGCGCAAATCCACCAAACGCGCACAACATTAACACCGCTGCGATTTACTTACGCAACGATTACTATATACCCAAATCTAAGCAAAAATATGACTAGTAAAAAAGCACTAAAAATTATTTGTTGATTCATCGATAAAAAAAAGAACATTTGTCGATAAAAGATAACGTGGACGTCTAATCGATTATTTTTTTTAATATTTTTTTGGCGGTTGTATTTTCAACGCCTGTATTCCAAGGCGCCCAGCCACAAATGACGTAGATCCATTTATTACTCGAACAGCCAACTTCTTTATTTGGGTAATATTCGCAACATTTAATGCAGATAACGTACTTAACCATTTCATTCACATTCAAGACTTCTGACGGAGCGCTTCCGCTATACAGTGCCTTTAACTTTTATATATACTGTAATTGTACTTGTGCCGCTTCCGTGCTAACTTGATTTACACATTTCTGCTCTTTACAGTGACAGTTAGTACTAGTCTTGTATACGAAAGATGACGTGGCACTCCAACACTAGAGATGCGAATGGTTATGTAGCTCTGAAAATCTGTGGTCGACTGCATCCGCGCATTCCTCTGGGGCCTAATGGGCATCTGTCTTTTGCACGAACCAGTGCATGTGGATTTCCCAGTTGCACTGTGCAGTCAAAATGACTTCATGGACACTGAACATTTTATGACGCACGAGTAGCGTTTGTGTGATGAACAGTGATGTCCAACTTTATTACTCGTACATCATATATGCATTTGCATGGCCTATACGAGCGCACCAGGCAAGCGTCCCTCACGGACATAGTTATGCAGAACCGTGGAGAACGATACGTATATTATTTACAGCTTTACAGTTAGGCCCAGTAACTAATTTCGTATTTCACTCTCTGGAACTATTAAGTGTCTTGTTCTTACTGGACAGCATTAATTGTCTTCCTTCAGTGTTGCTATCACAGCAAAAATTGTGTCAGGCGTAACTCACCGAATTCGAACTGAAGGAGCGAAGTTCGCATACTTAGACATTTTTGTGAGTAGTTATAGTGATAAAATGAATATTTACCCTACTTATTTAATATAAGCGAGGTCTGCCGCTCATTATAATTTGAAGCATGAGTTTCACGTTCACCGCTTCATTATTGCGCTGATAATCTTTATACTGTAGTTGCCATGTCATAACTTTAGACCTCGATTTTCTGTTCTTGTATATTTGATTGAAATCCAAGAACACAAAATAGAACACCAGATCGTATTTTTTGAGCCTATTTTAATTATAGCTAATTTACTGTACGCCATGGGACATAATACACGCATTCCCTGATTTAAAAGTAAAATTTATCCCTGAATGAATTTAGAGTGGTTATGAAATAATGATGATTAGGCCAGTTGTGTAGGCACCAAATACTGGTCTTTTACATCACAGGCACAGCCTCGCCGTATGCACCTAGACACCCAATAAAGGGTCATAGTAAAGTAACTGGCTTACCTCGCAGTATGTTTCAGGATATAGCTAGGTTCGGTACATCTACAAGAAGTGTCTAGCCTTGCTTATAGATGCAGGCAGACAAATTGAACCTGAAGTTCTGGTAAGCTACATATAATGTACCGGCACCTCATATTGTATGCAAGACACGGGTCATATTTAGATATCGTCGATATAATTGTTGCTTCCGGCTGCACCTGCTCGCACACCACACCGTATCCGGCTACACCCGGCCGTCCCGGTCTCCCGGTGTTCCCTCCAATTCTGCCACAGCTTCAAGGGGCGCAGTTGTTGCAGGGGGTCTCTCGTGCCCTCCCTGCCGGACTTTTGCTTTCTTTGCTTTTGAAAGATCTTTATGCAGTGATTGCATCTGCAAACAGTTAGGATTGTTTAAGGTTGAGGGCAAAGGAAAATGCAGACGGATAACTTTATAAACAACGTCATATGAACATTGGAAAAACTTGGAAGACATTTTGGAGAGCATTGTTTGTCAACGAAAACAGAGGGAATGTACTTACCGCTATTGTTCTAAAAGGCAGTAAGTGGATTTCCAAATACATTATGTAAGAAATTTTTGACCAGTATCCCATTGACTGTCTATGACAGGAAATAAGCTTTCAGTATCGCTCTAAATTATAGTATGACTCCTATAATAGTAGTCCGGTTTGCTTTATTATGTTAAGTTTGTTTTTATAGTTAGGTGGGATTACTTTCTAGTCATTTCTGCTCCGTGAGTTAGCGTCATGCTGGTTTTTGCAGTGATCCTTTGTGCATCATAAATATTTGCTTTCGTAATGAAGAGGCAAAAATATGCGATAATATCGATGTAAAATAAATTATTTACTCCATCACCAAATGTAACGAAATTATTATGTTTTGAATTCGCGCCTCACGAACGAGGCAGTCTGTTGCCTAGATCTTTAACTTTGCTAGAACTCCATATCTGGTGTTCAATTCGTCACTTCAGATGGGAGTTCAAGCTTCAATTGCAAGCCGATTACGCTTCAGACAGTCGAACACTCAAGCCCTATTCCTATGTCAATAGTCTCAGACGCATCCAGTTTACAATTAACACTTGAAATTCTATTCGAAGTGGCAAATTGAACGCTAAAGATTTACGCTCGGACAGGTTAAAGCTGATGGGATTAAATAAGATTATTCCCTATAAAAAAAAAATGTAGATCAATCGTTCATGCCGTCAGTGTGCGTATTGGCCCTTGCTGTCCAGAAAATAACCGAGCTGTGTTTGCTCAGAGATGTCATGATTGCTGTGTAGCGTTCAAGCATTTCGCTTTCTATACGAGTGGTTAGTATTGTTCGCTTCGAATATCGTCGATACTTTCTTTGTATACATCACCGTGCCTTTTTTGCGATCCAGTAAGGAACTGTACATATATTGGCAATTGGAGCACAACTTATGATCTAGGGTTCTTCTTCCAGCTATTCAGTATCCGGACTACCCCTTGATGGTTCTTTCCTTGGTAAAAAAAAGAGAAAAAATAGAAAAAAAGATAATTATTTGCAATGTCTGATGCTGGGAATGCTGTCTGTTCAGCTGCAGATGCGTTTTGGAGGCTGTTCATCACGTACGACTGTACGTCTGTGTTCTGTGTGGTAGCTCCCTCTTTCGAATTTAATATCTGTGTAGTTTATTTTATTATATCTGACGCAATTGACCATAGATTTTAAATATTGAAAGCTTTGCATTCATTATTTATTCCGTACTCGTGCATTCTTAATTAAAAAGATATCCCGCTGTCTCCTAGTATTCCAATTATATTAAGACTACACGCAAACTAGAAACTTTACAAGCCTTGGATATCTTTCAGATATACTGTATTTAACACTGGCAGTGATAGTATAAAACATCTCTTTTATCCTTGTTTTACCATAGCTCAGCTTCTAGCGATAAATAAGGACTCATCAAGTGCGTGATGTAAGGTTGTTTGGTCAGCAAGCGAAGGGAAGTGGAGTTTGTGTAAACAGCGTTTTTGGACACTTCGAGTTTTCTTCTTGAGGCACAATAGCGAAGGGACGTCCAAGTGAGTATCTGATGGCTGTATTTCCTTTCTACCGCACTTAGCATCTCATGCATATTGCGGTGCTTGAACTTTTTCCTTATCGACTTTCATTTCTTCTATTTGGACTTTTCTATGATTATGTATTTCCTTGTGTACTATGTTCCGATCCCTCGCTCGACGAATTCGCCACGTTAATATACTCCGATTCTGTTTGTCGGCAGATCTGAATAAATCCGCCAGCAGTATACCTATAGGTACAGTACATTTAACCATGGAGTACCAGCTTGTATCTCAGATTCGACGTACCAATGCTATTGCTGCGAGAAGGGGGGTTGAAGGGTGGGCTTACTAGGGTCCTCATAGAGTTAATTAAGATTGTGATGGTTTACTGCGAAGGCGGCATTATTATGCCCCCATTTTCGGCATAATAATGTAATTATAGCAAAAACTCCTAAGGACCTACCTCTTGTTAGACAAAACTCCTAGTAGACAAATAAAGTTTTGAGACTGTACACCGAAAAACTCTCAAGAGACAAAGTTTAATATTGGTGCCTGGTGAAATTTCAGATGAAAGTATAGCTACAACAGGTACCTATTTTTAAAAAATTTTCTCTGGCTATAAACAAACCTTTTTAACTTATATAGTATGATATTTATTGAAGTCTTAGTGACAAAAATCATAATACTGGGAAATGGTACCATATCGAAGTCTGAATCTACCGCATTCTATCCGCTGAATGAAAGAAACCTTTGAAATTGACAAAATAGAATACTCTTTTTTTATTAATATTATTATTATTATAAGATAGGGAACATCAATTCAGATTGTTGTTTTTTATGTTAGGCCTGGCAACATTCCGCGTGTTAATATATTTGATTGATTCTGCCGGTTATTCGTATCAATCCACTCTACGGAGCAATGAAGCTCGTTATTGATTAAACTAGAGTGCCCGCGCTGTCAAATATGACAGCGGAGAACTTGGTGATGATCCATTGTTATTGATGAAAATTTTCTTATTGATGTTCGGGCTGAGCAGCGCCAAGCTTTATTTCAGTAATATGCTGAAAAGCAATGTCTGTTTAATTGCCCACAGTCAATATTGTCTTCTAAAAAATACGGAGCTCTGTATCATGGATACTGACACTGTCTTATAGCTCGGAAGAATTTTCTCAAGTGAATTGTTGTTCTGTGTAAGAAGAACTCAAATTGGTGAAAATTATTTGCTGAGAAGAAATTCTCATATGCATTTTCCGCTTTCTGACCTCTGAAGAATATCTTCCAGTTGCTTCGATGGTTATCCAGCCAGTAAGAGCATCAGCGTAAAATCAGAGCAGCTGAAGTTTGTATGAAGGAAACCTCAGAGAAAAGTACGAAGCACAATGCAACAGAGTGCTTAGAGCAGCTGTATGTATCTGCATTGAGTGAACATATACGTTGGAAAAGAAAGAATTGTACTGAGACATACGTTTGCCACCATCTGCAATCTGGCCTATTTTCCACCTGTCAGTTTTCAGTTTCGCGAATAAAAATAGGTTTCGATGCATGAAAAAAGTGATGAAAATCAGGTTCCATAATGGCGCTAAGAAAAGCTCAAAATAGCTTCATTATTTCGATGCCAAGAACTGTTTCGAGCAGAAGTGCATTAGAATAACTAAGGAATACGGATCCTATTTTCTCCATCTTCAAGGAGCTTCACTACATCTTCAACAATGTGGTCATCGATCTCCATGAAAACGCAATCTAATTACAAAATCTGCAACCTGGCCTTTTTTTCGCCTTTCTATTTCTTTCAGAGCATGACCCGAAACGTACAAAGATACAAATATATT
The DNA here is from genome assembly GCA_001587735.2 of Parhyale hawaiensis. Lineage (NCBI taxonomy): Eukaryota > Metazoa > Arthropoda > Malacostraca > Amphipoda > Hyalidae > Parhyale > Parhyale hawaiensis. The sequence continues at coordinate 12,712,423 of LQNS02000303.1, forward strand.
AACATATAAATATACAAACATATATGCAAATAAACATACGATGGTATTTATTTTATTGTGTTGATTTGAGTCCTTTTTTTTGTCCTCGCCGATACCTGACGATGCCTCTCAAAAATTAATGCAAGAACGAACTTTGCAAGTAACTCTGAAAAACAACGTGGGTAAGTATCCATTTAGGATATATACAGTGCACAGTATTCCACCTTGCCTGTACATACCGTACCATTGATTCCGACTAGAAAGAACATAGAGAAAATAATCATTTTTGTTTAAAAAAAATATGAACAAAAATTGCAAAAGATTTTGATAAAAACAATTGTACGTCTAACATTACACACATTAAACACTCGGTTGCCAAGTTTCATAATTATGGGTGCCCTTTTTCTAATGGAAACTTGAAATTATTGCAGTTTCCCTTCATTATTGAAGAAAACGGCTGTTCTTATAAGTGACAAAACTTCTCAGTAGACAAACCATGTCTGGAACGCAACTCTAGTCTATTAGTAGTACCTATTTGCTGTAATTAATTCTGCTGCTGTTCAATGCGCTGCGCTTCAGTAATGTTTTTTGGAACATGCTTTTGCGTCAAGCTTGACTTGTAAAAGATAACTCGAGACGAAATTAGTTCATGCTATATATTTTAAACTTAATTGCCTCCGCCAAGGTGGTTATGTTTTCGTCGTGTTTGTCTATCTGTCTGTATCTTTGTCTGTTTATCTGTCACCAAGATAACTCAAAAAGTTATGAACCGATTTCGATGAAATTTACAGGGATTGTTTGGTATGTTAGGAGGAACAGATGATTAACTTTTGGTAAAGATATGTCCATCTGTTTGTTTGCTTGTTTGTTTGTTTGTCTGCCTCATTTTTCTTGGTGCCATAACTAAAAAAGTTGTAGATGGATTTTGATGAAATTAAAGTGAGTTGTTAGTTATATAACAAAGAGTATATGACCAAATTTTTGTAATGATCCGTTTGTTCGTTCGTTCGTTTGTTACTGTTTTTAATTTTATTCTTGTTAGCACAATAACTCAAAAATAATTAATGGATATTAATGAAATTTAAAATGGTTGTTAGTAATGTTAAAAGACATAAATGATCAAATTTTGGTGCAGATCGGTTTGTTCGTTTGTATGTTTGACCTATGTTTGTCATAACGTTTGTTAACACTATAATTCAAAATGTCATGAACGGATCTTCAAGAAAATTGAACAAGCTGTTATTAATATAAAAAGGCACAAATGATTAGATTTTGGAGTTAATACAAAGAAAATTATGGTTTCAGAACCAATTTGAATTTTTGCTACCGTTGCCTCACTTGGCGGAGGTATGCGCTCTCAGAGTGCTCTAGTTGTGTGTGCTGGCATAACTATTCTTGCTTTTTTCTTTAGAATTAATTATGTGTGCTTGATTCAACTAATTTCAGTGACGCTTCGCCGCTGATGCAAGTGTGCTGCAAGTTTTCCTGATCCCCCTTTGAAATTTCCCCCTCCTACTGTATTGGCCTCTGCTAACAAAGTTTCCATTCCTTTTCCCTGAAAATTGGCTAGAGCGGCCGTCTGTTTATGAAAACTCGCTATCCTCGCATGCACGTGCTGATTGACTTCGTTTATGGCGTAACACCGCATACCACAATGCGCGTGTTGCAATCGCAACTCCATGGCTTCCTGTGCTACACCAACGTCACCCACCTTATTAGAATCGTGTTACGATCAGCACCTGCTCACACACCAGACAGAGTAACCTCAATTATTTCATTTCGGGTCCTAGTAATTTCGGGTCTCTGCAAGGATTATTCCGGGTTACAGTGGCCCAAACCAGGATGCAATTGCGGCAATTCATACCATTGCACTGGCTTGTTTACTTTTGTGAGTGAGCTCTGTCTTGGGAAATTGTTCGTACTCGGGAATTGACCTTAGCCAGTCATCCAAATATATTTTCCACGTCTGTCCTGTTCCCTGTTCTGCCGAATGCACAAACTTCTTTACGTTGCTTACCGAAAAATTATTTTTTATGCTAAAATTTACCCAAAAATTGGCCAGTTCCTGCACACTGGAACGCATCACGCACGCTCCACTCCCAAACTTTCAAGGTTTCGCGTCACAAAAATTACTCGTTGAACTTTTTCTAACGTGACACTCATTTGTTTAGGTACGTGCCAGACTGAAGTGCATGTATACGAGCCTGTCGAAATCAGGACTGTCTCGTGCACGACCTGCTAACTGGCGCGTGACACTGCAAAAATATCTTTTATATATAAGACTGTGGCTCGTGCAATCTTATATGCGTTATACTCGCAACTGTGGAGTAAATTCAGAATAGTTTTTTTTCCCGAACACAGGATCGAGTTTGTCCGCAAATTAGCTATAAGATGAGCGTCAAATGGCGACTTTGACAGTCATAATTTGTATATGATGTGCGCGTTTGGTGGATGTTGTAGATGTTAGGCCGTAATTTTGGGTAAGTTGGACTATATTCGGGTTTAATGTCGGGTAGGTTAGGGGAGGCAAGGACTGTTTTTTTTTTTTGTTTTCCATTTTAAAATTTGAACGATCTACCAAACGCGCAGCGCGATCGATTGATCGCGCAAATCCACCAAACGCGCACAACATATACATCAAATCGGTCACATCATTAGCAAGAATTTTACTACGCAGTATAAATAGTTACCACGTTAACGTGCTTGTAATTTTCACACGGACTGCCTTATTTTAATCAATCGAGTAGGTTAGTCATTTTCATGGGAAGCGATTATTTTGCGCGCTTGTTCCTTTTGGCGGCCAAGGTCGAGTGCAAATGACATTTATGGTTGGCACGTCCGCTACTATATCCTTGGTAGCAACTTTTTTTTTGTTATTATTGACCTAATTCTCGGATGTACCGTACTAATTATATCTCTTCCATACGTTGTACGTGCTTCTTCAGCAACTCGTTAATTGTTTTATGAAGGTTGGCCATGCGTCTTAGGATTCTGCTTGATATTTTTTTTTTTTGTTTTGCATGCTTCATTCCACTTCCATTTCATCTTTTATAGCACCGTGACAAAGCTATGAAAGATTACACTAATGCACGTTATTAAGGTTTATGCATAACACAGAAAGCGTTCTCATCTATTTCAACTAAACCTAACGTTATGGCAAATGAATTTATGATTTACCACTACGTCATGGGGGAACTCTCAAATATTTGACTGAGAAGAGGTTTGCCCGCTACGCTGAATGGTTCCCAGAGTGTGCGATACCCCGCCCCTTCGAGAAGAGGTTGAGGGTGGAGGTCGATAGCAACATTTGCTTGGTGTGACAGATGGGAATACTGTGACACACCAATAGGACCATACCCAGAGAGGAGCCGGGACCTACGCTCCGGCCCTCTATGAGCATTGTCAGAAACATGGCGATATCTGAGGAAAAAAAGAAGTAAACGAAGAAAATAAAGTCGTGCGAGCGCAATTAATTGCTGCAGATCTGCAGAGCTCGGAGATGTCAAGTTAGTTGGAGCATGAAAGATATAGGATTACGGTGGCTTAGAATCTTTGGGCCTTATGAGTTTGGGACTCCTATAGAGGAGGAGCCTGTTATGTATGCGCTTTGAACATATAACATTCTAATGTGTTAGCTTTAACATTCAAATGTGTAGATACATTCTTTGTATCATGCGAGTTCATGTTGGCGGATGTGACCACCGCCCGTCTTCAGGTCAGGGTCTCTCAGATTAGCAACGTAAAAGGTCGTACATGACACCATACAAAATGTGCTTGCTTACCATCATCGCTAATGTGAGTGGCAGCCAAAAATATTAGGGACCTTCCGGCCGGAACCTATATATTAGTAAAAATTGTTCTTCGAAACCTGTAACCAAAGTTTCCGAAAAAATTTTGTTGAATTATTGGTCTCATAAACATACAGCCAATTTACCGGCGGACTTCCGACCTCCTTTCCTGCGAATTCTGCTAGCCTTTCAAATGACGCCGGCAATGGCAGATATTTAAGGCGTTTGCGCAATGAAGTATCAGCTCAGTCGGTACATAGCATTATAGTACCCAACATTCAGCTACAGCATTCTTCATGTAGCACTTATCCAGATGTAGACCTCGTATCTTGTTGTCCGAATCTATCAAGTTGCATGCTAGCTACTTACTCTTGGATCATATCTTCCAAGTCTTATACATTAAGGTGTAAATAAACAAGATCTTAACGACATTCCTTCACCATTCTGCACTGTAGCCTGATAACATTACATTACTCTGCATTAAAGGTAACCCTCACAATCCAGTACGGTGACAATCTCAACTAGAACTCATCTAAGCACGGAATTAAATACTCACAATACAAGAGTATACATAAACGACGGCAATACATACCAATAACTTGAATATATTATGGAGTCCTTAACTGTGGAGGATGTTGCTCCCAATGTTTACCAAGACAAATAATTTTTGAATGCATTGACTGACTTTGCACCGACAACTGCGAGGTAGAGTCTATTCTAAATGTCCACTTTGAAGTACTGCATGCTGCCCTGAGAATAGTTCTTCGATCTTTAAGCTTGAGTTTCTGGCCGTTGTTTCTCAGGCGATCATTAACGTCGCTGTCAAAAAGTCCCGTTGCAGGCAGCTAGGCACGTCGCTCAAGCCATTCAAGTACTTTTACTTGTATTAGTTGCCCCCTGAGTCGTCTTTGTTGGAGAGAGATGAATCTCACGTCCTCTAGACAACATTCGTATGGCTTGTTTCACTGCTTATGTATCAATTTTGTTGCTTTGCGTTGGATGCTTCCCATTTTATTGATATTGATGCAGTTGTGGGGCGACCAGTATTGAATAGTTTATTCGAAAAGAGGGTGCACTAGATCTTTGTACAAATCGTTGATTATGTCTTTGGATTTGTACCGCATGGGGCAACAACTCTTTAATGAATAACGTGCAAGCAAAAAAAAAAAATTAAATAAAGAACAAAGTAGTGCGTTCGCGTATACGTGTATGAGAAAAGAGGGGAGCCAAGAAAGTGCCAGCCTGGGAAAGCTTGGGAAATGCTATTTTAGTTTGTTAATGGCATGTATGCAGCATTATGTTACGTAACACCGTACCGTCTTCATTAAGCTGCAACTTTCGCAGAAATAACAATATTTGCAACGTGACCAGATGGTCCGTTTGGGAAGTGATGAATCATGATTGGACAAATGAGAATGCCGCATGCAAATATTTGTGTTTTAACTAGCTCGTACTCAGGCTTTGCTCTTTCGCTACAAAGCGCCAGTATCTTATTGTATTCTTACGGGAGGAAGTGTCCTTGTATAGCCCTCTAGCTCAGTCTTAGTATAATAAAACTAAATTACGAACATCTGTAATACTCTCGATAAGTACTTCACTTTGATACTTTCTTTAGTATCCTATAAGTCGTAAATTTAGTATCGGCAGGTGCCGTATACTTCGTTACAATCAAGAGCTACTCATCGATTTACCTGATACCGTGTAAATTCTGTGCTCAACCGTTAAAAAGAACGTGAAATGAGAAAACTATTCTTACGAGGATATGAATAGGGCACCAACCTTTCTTTGATAATAAGATTAGATTAGATAGGCGGCAGTAGACGAACCAAGAGGCCCATTCCCAAATTAAGAGACACCGGGACTAACACCCCGGCTTCTTTGGGCTATTGCCATTATGTTAGTAGGATATAGAGGATTGGGGAAACAAGAGGAGAAAAAACGGAAGACGAAAGAGAAAAAACTCAATAAAACTACTCAATATAAAACTCAATAAACTCAATAAAACTTACCGTGTCGATCCTTAATGGGAATCCGTTCTTTTCCGTATGAAAAATATTTTTCCCACATTGAACGCATGTGATTTCTGTACAAATTTAAGGATAGCATCTACATTGAAGATATTCTTACTCATTTAAATATAGGTGCGATCCATTTGAAATTTCTATTTGTTGTTACTTCAGTGCAAACGCTGTCCACGTGGAAAGTCTTTCTCATGCGAAATTTGCGCACGTGTTCCCATGAGATCTCATTTGCACTGTGCGCATACGATATGTCCTATGGCGCCGTCAGCGTTCGTCAGAAGTCCGAATGTTCTCTTACTTTCTTGTCAATGACAGAAAATGGCTCAGCTTTTAAGATACAATTCACTCCTAATTTAAGGAGATCTCCAAGCCTTCTGGCACTGGCTGGTAGCCAGAAGATAGCCCGGCAACTCTTGTAGTGAATACGGTTGTGGTTATAAAGAAACCGCATAACGTTTTCATAGGCGTTGACAGCTCTGACCATCGTGTGAATCCGGCTTTAAATAAATGTTTATACTTGTGTCGGAACTGCGTAACCCACTTGGTTTTTTCTGTAAAAGGACCTGCAGGAGAACTGAGACATACAGCAGCGGTACGCATAGCGGATCGACCTTTAGTTCCTATCTCAGATTCAGTCTATTTATAGAACTGTAACGGCTAGAAAGCCCATCCCGCACTTCCTGTTTGCTCTCTTAGATCAGGCGACAGAGTTTTTTCTCCCTGGATGTACTCACAAGCTGTCCCCTGCACCGCTAAGCTCACATCCTAGCTGACGGCATGTGTGGAACGAATACGTGCGCGTGGCGCCAGCCGTTCCTGACCTGAATTGTGTCCGTTACACGTATAGGAATTTGTTTTATTTTGTGTGTATTAATTGTACCCGGAAAGCAGAAAACCCGAGTCCTCAGCTAGGCTAATAATTGTATGCTTGGTTTTAGTCTTTACTCTTCGCCTGTAAGTTTCAAGGAAATCCTTCAAAAACGAGAGAGCTTAGGAATTGTCAAGAGCTTACCTTGTCATAGCGTATTTGTTTATGAAGTGGGCGATGTAACTAATAGTACCTATTAAGGACTGAATGCTTTCACCCAGTGGACAGAGGCGGGACTCGAAGTGAACTAGATCTTTTTATCCGGTACAGGTTTTACTATGAACTTTAAATAGTTGATGGCATATTGATTATTATAGGTAGCTACGTTGTTTTGCAAATACCTGTATGTTTATTGTGTTTAATTCATTTCCGAAACTTCGCTCATCATAAATACATCTTAGTAATGAAATTGATGTGCGCTGAAATTTTTTCTTTTTTCTTTTAATCATCAATGTTTTTTCGACAAGGAAATTCTTAAATTTCCCCGGTGGTTGAGCCATAAAGCTCGCCGGCAACGCCCAGCGATATCGAGCGCTCTGTACCCTAGCCAGGGAAAGAAAAATTACTGTTTGATGATGCAGCGTCAGCATTTCTCTGTCGTTCATAACCAATTAAGGGAAAGTTGGGGGCAAGCACTGACCTCTTCAGATATGGAGACGGTCGAGGAGGAAGCTCTGCCGTCGACTCTCACAAGAGCTCAGACGTTCATTGGTTGACTGCATCCGTAGACTTCTTTAGACCCTGTGGGGATTCATCTGTAACACGAACCAGTGCATGTAGGTCTCCTAGTTAGGGTGTTGGCCAAGGTGCATTTACCTCGGAACGTTAAGACTTAGCATGCAGCCTTGCATCATGAATGCTTTCGCCCCGTGGACATGTCTGTTGCAGGCTGTCTGTGCTCCCGTGTTTGATTTCATCTGCGTGCCTGAAGCTTTTCCCTTATCGATATATTGGCTGATATTTGTAGATGTATATGGATAAAAATTCATAGAAAGCCCGACCCGGGTTAAAAACGTTGAGCAACAATTTTAATGAAAAAGTAACGGTAAAATTTTACTTTCACTTACACATGTTTTTTTGGGTTTTTGTTGCTTTCAGTATGTTAATTGGGTCAATTTAAGACAATTTACATGAATAACGTTTCCGTCGCAAATGCTTAGNATTTGCGACGAAAACGTCATTCTTGTAAAATGTCTTGAATTGACCCAATTTACATACTGAACACAAGAAAAGTCATGAAAATCATGTGTAAGTGAAAGTAAAATAATACCAAAGTAGCAATATATTCGCCAAGGAAATGCCGATGTCCTTTAGTCGTTTAACGTCCACCTTAAAATATATATATATTTTTTAGGAATAGCGGCGCAATGTAGAACGTGAGCTAATAGGCATAAAAGATTAAACTCTTCCTCACCTTTACGAGTACTTGCTCCACTAAATCACTACTGCCACTATAGTACTGCAGGGCTGCTACACTAACCGTTAAGCGCTTCTTTACCCGCCACAAGCCACAAGGCCGAGCACGATTTCCTTCTAAGGCGTCTGCGCGCCGCGTCCGCCCTCTTCCATGAGCAGATACGCGCGACCGTGTGAGGTCGCCGCCGTGCGTCCGTTTCCGTGTTGTGTGCGCCGCGGTACTGGTGCGCAAATTTGCATACGCGCGCTCCCGTGAGGGAGGAAGCGTGTGCTGGTGTATGCCAGGGCGCGTGGGACAGTTCGTTGGTCACTGTCCATATGCCGTGGTGTGCTGGAAAGTTCGATGGTGACTGTCCGTGTGCCGAAGTGTGCTGGAAAGTTCGATGGTCACTGTCCGTGTGCCGGTGTGTGCTGGAGAGTTCAATGGTCACTGTCCGTGTGCCGGTGTGTGCTGGAAAGTTCAATGGTCACTGTCCCTGTGCCGGTGTGTGCTGGAGAGTTCAATGGTCACTGTCCGTGTGCCG
>LQNS02000303.1:12730745-12746219 GCA_001587735.2 Parhyale hawaiensis
GGGTAACCCTGGCGTGTCTCATTGACGGTAAACAGCTCAATGCGACACGGATTTTGGAGACTGAGTTACCCCCGAGGTCACACTGCGTAACCCGGGGTTACCCAGCGCGCTGAATGCGACAGGCCTCTGACCAACCGTCAGTTGCTTGGTGTCTGGGATGGGGTGAGGTTGTTGCTCGCGTCTCTCCGGGATCCTTGTGTGGCGTCACTCCAGCGTGCAGCTTGCTGCCGGAAATGTTATTCTTCTTACTCCAATCTTTGTGATAAACCAGACGAATCACGATCGTTTCTATTGATCATTAACATTCTGTGTTGGTTGGTATATTGATAGCTTATGATCACGTGGAACAGTTAGTGTTACGCTGGATTGGAAGCTGTATATCGAGTATGGAAATATGATTAACAAGAGACGTTCATGCAAGTTACGTGAAGGAACATCAAGCCCCTGAGCTAGTGAGTACCCTTGTATATTTCATAATATAGCTATAATGCGGATTTGAAACCGGCGAGAAAAGTTGCATTTACCGCTCAGTTCAATGAATTTGAATACTACCTAACGTTCAGTAATTATGGAGGTGCTGCCGGTACCAAGCTAGGGGCCCTAAGGCGAGCGAGTGAGTCACATCGTTCAGGACTTGGGGTGAATAATTCATTGCATGAGTGACCGCGAGCTGATCTTAAATTGAAGAAATAGGATCGGAGGAGATTAGTCTTGCAATATGGCACAGCGTACCGACCGTACATACGCTTCTTTGATGGTGAGATGATACTCGCGACCTCATAAGACGGTCAAGAGTTGAGACTTAACGTTCATAATTGGTCACACCGCAGCCTCACAGGTCCACAGACTTGTCGTAACTCCTACCGTACTCGTGGAGGTCTAATTTATCTATAAAGGCCTACACATAATCTGCGCTAGAACGATTGCAATACATACGGATGACGTAACTGGCACGCACCGAACATGTGACCGAGATTCACGCGTAAAAATTCTTTATATGTCTTCCGCGAAAATGTTTCGGTTAAATTTCAGATCGGGGACTTCTCTATTTCTGGCATTTACAGGTAAAATACCAACTTTTTTCAATGCAGGAGTGATTTTAAGCACATTTATAGTAGCGGAAAATTAAAGATATGCCTAAAGTTAGGTTAAGTTCATATATCTACGTTTCCGCTCCTCTAAATGTGCTTAATATCCCAAAAGGTGACATTTTCCGGTAAATAATCTAGCCTAGTTTAACCTAGCCTAACCTAACCTAAAAAAATTTAGCTAGGCCTATATACGTAATTCTAAAGAATGAAATGATCTCTTTCCACTCCTATGAATATGATTAAAATCTTCATTGTAATCTAAAACGTGTGATATCAATGCCAATATTACGGTAGGTACTCAGAGCTCACCATTATTGAACCTGACACCCGTAAGTGCGTCCTCACCCCATCTTGAACACTTTACTGTCATCAGTAATACACAACGTGTCATAAAAATGTAATTCCCCGCATTATTATTCGCATTAAGCTTCTCAATTTTTGTCCAACGTAGCTCGAAATATCCTTCGCAACCCACAACGAGAACACAAATGGAACGGATGTGGCGGTGCCCAGCTGATATACTTGTAAACCAACTAGAAGTGCATGCAAGAACCCAAACCATACGCGTTCCATGGAGCCCTCGATTTCCCATTTTTTTTCCTATGAAAACCTATTATTTACGTATTTCGTTGACGATAACCATATATAATCGTAATTCGTTTTTCGCTCCTCTAAATATGATTAGCCTATTATTGTCACTACATTGAAAAAAGTGCGATGCCGTACTTTAGCTATAAATACCGAAAATAAAGAAGTCTCGGATTTGAAGTAGCGTAATACCACTGTTTCCGACACCAAAATTCTGCTAGCCTATATCCAGCCTTCTTGGTCACTATAGCTAGAAAAAAATCTATAAAGTGTTTTGCTAAATCTCCTTATGACGTTAGGTTAACTTCTCGGGTATTGTTTTACTGTAGCTCCGCAAAGGATTTTTTTTGTATTTAGATAAGTTATATAGGCTACATGTAAAAGGGCCTATTTTAAGAGTTTTCAAGAATACCGTTTGTTGGGGAAATGCGTCGATGGTTTTCGAGATATGAGCGAGGGCAACATGAACTATCGTAACGTCAATATAACACCACTAGGCTACCTAGTGGCGCCACGATGAATGATAGTTGACATAAGGAGAATTAGGTGAATATTTTATAGTAACTAACGTTGCTGGCGTTAGGTTAGTGTGGGTTACATTTTGCTAAGGTTACAATAGTAAAATAAAATGTAATTTACCTTATTCAGTGCCTCCTTCATCCACAGATTCGTCGTCCTGACCAACCGGTAATGTTGCCTCTGTGTTCACCGTTCAGTCATTGTTGCTGTTACGATCGTCGTGGTAATCATATTCCTACTGGAACATAGAGTATATCGAAAACGACGCATTTCCCCAACAAATGTTATTCCTGAAAAACGTTTTAAAATGACTTCTTTTAGCTACACAAGGTGTCAAAACACCGAAAATCCCTTATGGAGCAAAAGTAGAAATTTACCACTTCGGTACTTCTCGCCCTAAATAGCAACAAAACATCACCTCATACCTATGTGATGTATCAATTCTAACCCATCATGGGAGCTGATCATTGGGCGTGGCCACCAATATTTGTGACTGGGCCTAATCACTTGGTTGACCTTTGGCTACTTTGTTTGTACTTGTGAGCTTGTAAGCGTATTTTGTGAACCCACTGTGTTCATAATAAAAGTTATTTATTGATTTTATTTTTTATAAGCCGCTGGGATCAGTTCGTCTGTCATAGGTTAGGTTAGCTATGTTACCTGCAATCGCGCTGTCAGCCACCCACCTCACTCCCGTGGTTACTTTAGCTTATCCAAGGCCTTTAATTAAGGCATATATCTTTCGGTCCCTATATCAACCTGTTGTTTTTATATTGTTAATGATGCTTGTTCTGTTTTTTTTTTTCTGACTTGATCTTCACTGTCTCATTGATGCATATAACGGGGACCTCCTCGTACTTGCGCTCCACGTACGGTAGGTACCGTACCTCTTCACATACCTATGCTTACTTATGTTCCACCATCTTCTACTTTTGGAAGCGGTTTGCTGTACTGTACTAAGGAAGACCTACAATAACTTAGACTACGTAATGATAATATCAGACAGTTGGCGGACGCGTCATGTGGCAGGTAGGTATGATGCTCCAGATTTGTGTCATCCATATCTTGCCATGTTTAGGCCTATACTGAATAGCCTACCTGTCTGTACATACCTGCAGCATTGCATCGAGGACTTGCCTATAGTTACCTACTTATCGCTGGGCAACAGGTGTATGAAGCACCTGCTGTTGTATGTGTCATAATACAATAATTGCTGTATCGCTTCCAGTGAATTCGTCCATACAAGTTGAATGCGGACTAAATTCTAGAACTTGAAAATTTGGTTTTGGGAAGTATAGATGTTGTAGTCAGAGCCTAGAGCCAATTTGAGAATCCCTCATCAGGCTTGCCTCTACCTCTCGGTGCTGGACTGCTCTGCGCTGTGAAAATCTGTTCCCAACGTTGAGGTTCGAACCAGCATCTGTCGCACTTGACGTTGAACCTCTTGACCACTTGGGCACCGAGAGGATATAGCCTAATATTTCCATCTTGCTCCTATAGTTCCTATGTAGTGACGTCACAAAATATATTTTAGTTTTGCCTTTTATCTTGCATACCGAATTTTGATGCATATAGGTAATGCGAAGAATGAACAAGTATTTAGCAACCGACCGTCAGCTTGGGGGATACTTACCCTATGTGCCACCCTCCAAGTTTTGATGTGAACTGTCTGGATGGAACAAGTTTACTTCCAACACCCGACGTTTTTCCAACCCTGCCCGATGTCGGAGCCTTTCAATAAAAGCTAGTACTGAAATGTATACCTAGCCTATATAATACATGTAACGTACTACATACTATATTTTGCACCTTGACTTGTGTTGGGCTATAATAGAGAGCAAGTCCCAGTATAGCTTCAGTTCTTTCAACCAATAGGTTCTAACAATGAAAATTAAATTCCACATAAGAAACGTAGGCTTGGTCTCATTACTGGGAATGAACCCTTTCTTCCATCTTTTGTCCACTCTCTTACTAAGACAAGCAAGGAGCATAGGTTTAAATACTAGGTTTCTGTGCACGCACAATGTTCCATTAATATGTTAATAAATACCATATCACTTTGCAAAAAGTACCTATAGGCTACCGTATGCAATTGCATACATGTGTATAAATACTATTGGCACTGCTGGCGCACGTCTCAGCTTTGTGGTCCTGACCGTAGTAAGGGTGAAGGTAGAGTCAACTTGACCGCACCCCTTACTGGGAAACCCACACGCACTGGTTCGTGCTGCAGCTAGTCAACTGGCCCTAGAGGAGTGTACGGCTGCAGTCGACCACAGATCGTCAAAAGCTATTGTGCCATCGACGGAAAGCTACATATTAGGCTATACTGCGGCCTGCGCCCCACCCTCCCGATACTCCCCATTTTTGCTAGGGTCAGTACCCCTGCAACGGCTTTTCAGACATCAAATGCAGATTAGGCACGTGCAGCGACGCAGTAGGCTAGCTATAGCTCGCCTGCCTGGGTGGTAGACTTTCGATTTAGCGAAAGGTATCAGCAGCCCATTCTCTAACCTGTCTCTACTGCGAGTAGGTACGTCAGAATCTAGAGGGCTCAAGTTCTGTTGGGTGGGGTTGTGTGAACCTTTGTTACGTCGAGTTCTATTAAAGATCTTCTAGCTCTTTATTAGGTATTTCACTCCCAAGGTTCAACGTAATATGAATCATTGAAGATGAATTCCATTTTGCTACTTCCACCAATGACGTATTGTCCTGTATTCCGTTTCTTTTTCTGAATCGATGCACGTTGATCCAGAGTGGTAACACCACCATGCTCTGGTCCCGGTGGAGGGGGGGGGGGTGCTACTGTCTTTAATTTCTCCCTTCTTAAACGAGCAGCACTTATTGTAGTAATAGTGATCTCGATATTCATTACGAAAATACAACTCTCATCAGGCAGATGGCAGGCTTAAATGAAGATGTTAGCCATAAGTAACTAATATCTTAAACTTGCTTGACACTATCCCGTTATACTGCCATTCTGCTGGTACAAGTTGCTTACAATTTTAATATTAGGGTTAATTTGTCACATCAGCAGGTAATAATTTATGTTTAGTACCTATAATACTAACAATAATTTTTCCACTTTTGATGCTGTAGGATAGGTAATAACTTAGCTACTCTAAATCAGCTTTTGTTAGACAATTTTACCTATATTCTAATAAATAGTTCCTATGTTTTATTGATTAGCCTACCGTAACTCATTCATGTAGCTACTAGGTAGCCTATCTTAGAAAAAAGTAAACTTGCTTGTGATCAGTAGGCTTAGCATACAGTCCTGACGCAAACTCACAGCTCGCAGCACAACACTACGTATAACAGCAACTGACGAACAGACAGTGAGCTGCGTCGAGGCAGCTCGCGGACACACACCAGCGCAGCCCTTCTGCTTTCCGTTGCAGTGGCTGCAGCACAGTGAACGCAAGGATGTGTAGGCAACAGTATGATGTGTGTGTCCGCTCCCGAAAGGGGCCAGTGTTTGTTCGCAGCACTCTGTGTCCGTCAGAGAGTTAGCCCTATCGCTGAGGTTGTGCTATAGCCTACAGCCAGTTATGGGATTCTGCGATGTCTTTAGTTACTGCCAGTTACTGGTATCAGGCAGTTCGTAGAGTTAATGGTATCACCAAATAACCTACCTCCTGCAACACAGCGCCCGTGTAATATTTCCGTAACATGAGGCGTAGGTACTAAGCGTGACGTCTAGCCGTGTACCTATATCTAGCTACTGCCCCGGCGCCAGCTGCTGGGACAATCGATATACCACTGCACCCGGTGTGCTAACCAGGAATTACGCTTATTCACCTCCTCGCTCTTATCGAACTCACCTGGTCTGCACGCGACAACACTGGCTCGTGTCTTCTCGAACTGTTCGGCCCGTGGGCTCTAGTGGTCATTGTCTCCTAGATTGAATTCGCTTAGCTGTCACGCGAGAATTGTTTAGCTGTGTTTGTTTTATTATTATTTTTTTTTTTTTGAAGGTTTGTGTTGTCGACGATTTATGCCGAGAGCTTCGCGAGTTTGGCTGGACTCAGGAGCCTAGAAAGCAGAACGTCGGCAGTATTTTGTACTGAAATTTACGAGTTAATATTATCGTATACTTAACTTAGCGCATTATCCCGACATCTTACCTCTGCCTTCTTACATTTATTTTCTCCTTTCGTGAATGCTTAACATCGTGGAAATATCGAGGCAGAAACTGCCATGCCGAAAGTTTCCTGCCGCGTCGGCTACAACTGGAAAGTGCAGGCTGGTCCCAAATATCCCTCAGTCACTGGAGCAACTCGAGTAACAAGACTAGGATATCCTTCACGGATGTGCCGGCCGGAAATGATGCACTCCAGCACACCGCCGCTCCCGCAGCCGCTGTTGTTCTTTGTGAGCGGGACACTTGAGTGTCAGGAACGTAGACGCTGCAGGGGTCACTTTACCTACGTTCTTGTCCTACGTCTGGGGGATTAGTTACGTTTTCTAGCGAGGTACACCTAGAGTGTATCATATGCAAGGACTAGCAAGTCGCCGTAATTCAACCAGCGTCCATGAGTGAAGTAAATCAAGTGCATAGCTTAAGAGCCACTTTGTCGTTATTGGTATCTATAGAATTAGAGAATGCAATTTTTCGCTATTTTGAATATATGTATGAACTAGAGCACTCTGAGAGCGCATACCTCCGCCAAGCGAGGCAACGGTAGCAAAAAATTTAAATTGGCTCTGAAACCATAATTTTCGTTGTATAAACTCGAAACTCTAATCATATGTGCCTTTTGATAGTAACAACAGCTTGTGCAATTTTCTTGAAGATCCGTTCATAGCTTTTTGAGTTACACTGCTAACAAACGGTAAGGCAAACGTGAGTCAAACGAACGAACCGATCTGCAACAAAATTTAATTATTTATGTCTTCTAATATTACTAATAAACCCTATAAATTTCATGGAGATCCATTCATTATTTTTCGAGTTATTGCTCTAAAAAGCATAAGATTAAAAACAGTGACGAACGAACAAACGGATCATCACTAAAATTTGGTCATCTACTCTTTGTTTGATACCTAACAACTCATTTTAATTTCATAAAAATCTATCCATAACTTTTTGAGTTATGGCATTGAGAAAAATAAGGCAGACCAACAAGCAAACAAACAACAAACGGATGGACAGATCTTCACCGAAAGGTCATCATCTGTTCCTCCTAACATACCTAACAATCCCTATAAATTTCGTCCAAATTGGTTCATAACTTTTTGAGTTATCTTGGTGACAGACAGGCAAACAGCCAGACAGACAGACTAACACGACGAAAACATAACCTCCTTGGCGGAGATAATAACAATCACTGCAATTGGGTAAGTGTTGACTATTTATTCAACTCTGTCTTGCTAGAAATTAGTTTCACTGGTTTTTGTGGTTTCAGACGAGAATAAACGTTTCACATACGACGAAAAAAAAGTTTTAAAGCAATAGGTACTCGCCACGAAGCAATATTTTCAGACAGGCATAATAATCATCGCTGCCCATAGCAATAATTTTGCATCATTTCAACATCATGAAAATTCTTGCAAGTAAATAGCTGAAGAGCCGCATAGTTTTGCCTTAGGAAAATTATAAGTGTGTGTGTATCACAGCATGTATCGTATTAGGTAGAATGCAACTGGCACGCTCGCAATCAAGTCCATTCTTGGTTGATGGTTGATATGCTACAACGTACAATTGTTGAATACGACCGTCTTTTCATGTCGGTAAATTTCGTCGCACATCGCATCATAAAGGGGCGGTGATAGCAGTACTTTCACTTGACCAATTTTGTGAAATGTTGCTTTTGAAACTTGCAGATTTTTAGTTCGTGTAATTGATTCTCTTTAGTCTCCTCTGACAACCTCCGTTTTCTCGAGCTGGTGCTTCAAATTTTTACTTCATAATCGGCAACAAATTAGCTGTTTGTCAGTGTCATTAGGGAGACAAGAAATGAAGAATGTGAATAATTTCCAGTTGTAATAGAAATGATGAGTTACCGTAGGATAAAGGTAGACCTACTTTATCATGCATGCATCCTGTGAACTGTAAATTATATTTCAAATGTACTTATAAATTAACCTTTACTGTAAACTATAAATTTACTCCAGAAATGTGTTGTTTGTTGTCATTCTATTGTTTTTTATTTGTTGTTGACTGTGATTTTTCTGTTTCGTTGTTTCGCTCTACCTTCAACGGCCAGGTGATGTAATTTTGCACGTTCACGCTAATAAAAAAAAAAAATTTGGATCCTAATGCCCGTATTTTTGGAAGGTATGCATGAACGACTTATTTGTAAAAATATAATATAGTGTTAATTGAACCACAGAGCTCGATACATGGCAGATATATATAGACACTCACAGCCACTCCTTCACCATGGGAATGCTGTAATGTCAGGTCCGGAAGTGCTTGAGCCAACGCTGTGGTGCTGTACGTATGCTTGCTGTACACAAGTCATGCATGCTGTCAGATCTAAGATGCTCGAGTGCTTGAGTCAAAGGCTGGCGTATGCAGAGTCCCAGCAGTGCTTGCTCTCCCAACAGATAAAGCTTTTTATAGACTCTCTCGACACGCCCACCAGAGGTCGCTGTGCGAGGGAGTGCACTGAGTTATTTTTGAGCAGGTAACCGAGGCATAGGGGACCCTTTGTGCCTCCTAGATAACCTTATTGATCTCTGCTATGACTAAGTGATAAGGAGCTGCCTTCATCTCCCCTATAACTGCGTCTAGGGAATATTCTACAGCTTTTCGAAAACCTGCGGTCGTCAGTTAACATAAATTGCTAGGTATGTTGAAGGCGGCGTAAAAATTTCTTCTAGTTACTCTACAATAACAGCTGAAAGTGTTGACCAGTGCCATTGCGTAGGTAATGCATCTGTTAGATGCTAGTTGGGGCTTAGTATGCGCAAATTTTGTCGTGCACCGGGCATCTGCGTTAGTCCACTTACGGTAGTATTGTAGCTAATAAGTTATATTTATCTGCCTGTATATTGTTATCGGTAGCGATTGCAACATGCTTAACACGTTATAGTAAAACTTGACAATGGTTGGTTCTTTAGCCTAATGTCTCTGTGTGTGTAGAAGTGACACTGTTCGTGTGTTCGTAGAAGTGATGCTGTTCGTGTGTTCGTAGAAGTGACACTGTTTGTTGAGGGACAAAACTGTCATTTTGGCCGTCAATTTGCATCTTTGTGTTGGTGAGCAGAATCCAAAAATTACTTTTAGTTGTAGCTAATATAAAAGCAGTTACCTATGTTATTCTCTCAATGTTCTTCCAGTGCAGCATAAACCAGATGGCGGTGCAGTGCCGGTTTCACACTGTATATTCGCACGCTCAGAGTACGAACGGACTTGCCGCTCGTACGTCGTCCCGTGGGGCGATGTACAGCGAAATTCCATAGCTAAGATACTAATGGAATGTACCTAAGTTGAACGACGTGCAAGCTGAACATCCCTTCATTAGTTGAGCTTGCGATTACATAATGTTGTCCCGGTATTGTGTAGCTACCTGAGCTCCAAAATTTCAGCTTAGTAGCTGGTAAATCTTTCAACCTTGCAAGATTTGTCCTGCTTGTGTAAGTCATTACAGGTATCGTTGTAAGCACGTGCGCGACAGTTCTGCACGTTTCCCATTAAACGGCATCTGTGTGATGAGTGTTTCCCTTTAATGAGTTGTATCATTGCAATAGTCTACACTAATGCATGGATAGTTATTGCTTTCTCCTCTTATTTGCTGCGTTTGTAAGATTTACTTGCTGACAGGATTGGAGACCCGAAGTCGGAGTCTCATATTTTGGAAGCCAGGGGTCGTATGCAGACACCCGTTCGTTTCAGAAATCAGATTGGGAAGAAAATTGGTAATACACTGTATATTTTGCTGAGGAGTCAGAGTTTGATATGTTTAGGTGTAGCTTGTAGGAAGTTGATGCCAGGTTTTGGATGGTCCCAGGAGTCGGAGACAGACTTTACACCATCCGATTCTGTATTCTACGTCGCTACGCTCCTAAAGAGCACGTATTATTAGTATTATTATTATTAGTACATACACGGAGCGTGGCACCCTTTTAATTATTATGTTTGGACAATTTCCCCACGCTTAGAAAACCTTTGAGTGTGTACCTTCAAGCTGTACTGCTATCGTTATGAGTGCTGGTGCATAGGTACCTTGCATGTGTCCCTTTAATTTCGCTTTATAAATGCTTGCTAGTTTCTTGTGTGTTTTCTTTCAAGCTGTGCGTTGTAAACGGTCGCCATGAGTGTTTGCGAATACCTTGCTGGTGTATTTTTATTTTTACTCTGTTAACTCTCGCCATAAGGGGTCACAAGTACCTCGCATGTGTCCCTTTAATTTTACTGTGTAGCAGTCGTCATGAGTGTTAGCGAACACCTTGCATGCGTCCCTTTAATTTTACTACCTGTGTAAACGGTCGCCATGACTGCTTGCGAATATCTCGCGTGTGTCTCTTTAATTTGCCTGCGTCCATCTCCCTCACGGAACTAAGCCTTGCAATAAACATCCCGTCGCTCCTTGCCGTCACCGCAGGACTACATTGTGTGCGAATTGCAGTACACGGCAGCCTTTCTGTCGTCTGCGGTGTGAACTCCCAAGCAGAACATTGCAATGAAAGGAAGAGCGCTCGTCATTGTGGCTGAGAGAACCTGGAGTGGATCCCTTGTGTCTTCCTTTGCCTTTAAGGTTTCGTGATCAGGAGACAATGCGAAAGAAAGCGCTGCATAAAGCTCTGTCTCAGAGCCGCGACTTCTATTTCTGTTCTCTCTTGTATACCAAGGACTTCTTTTGGTGTTGCATGTGCGGTGAATGGACCAGGTCCTTAATTTCTGTAACTAGCCTAGTCTTTATTTTCGTGATAATGCGGACTTCTTAATAGCCCTGTATAGCGAGTGGTGCATAGCAAAAGCTTGTACCGTAAGTGGCATTGTTTTACGCGTTCGTATGTATTTGTTATAAGGCGGCCTTTCTATTAGTTCCAGAAATGCCACCAAAAGTGGTTGTAGATCTCTTTCGTAGGATCGTAATGTCTATTGCCGCATTTCTCGTGTCTTTATCGAGGGAGAATTTAAATCTGATGCCGATGCAGTGAACGCATACGCATCATGCGTACTCCAGTACATCGAGTTGTTGGGTTGTTTTTCCACCGCCGTTTGGGGCCCAAGCCTCGCCCTACAGAAACGCCTCGGATCTCGATTAGTGGTTGTAGTGGGACATACTGTAATACCTTACCAGCCGCGGCTCTCCCTGCCGAGATGCGAATCCGTCTCTACGACTTTCTTGGAGCATAGGTAGGTACTACGTTAACGTGCCTGCATATAGTTAGCTACTTCGTTGATTGCGTTAGAAATTGTGTTATTCTTAACAGAAAATTATGATGTGCTGGCTACAAAGCCAAACTTGACATACATAGCCCATAGGGCAGTTCTCGCTTATTAGGTAATTTATTTTTTGATCACCCTCGGGGGATATTCTGGCGGACCCCATCCCTGGATTTCGGTACCGTCAATTTTAGGTTAGTGGTGAATCTGGGTTAGGGGATATTGCTTCTGGCCGTAGTTCGTGCTGAGAATGTTAGGTAGTTTGTAAGGTTAGGAAGGTTCATTGAGTTATACTGTACTTCCCTTCTGCTTTGTGTGGTGGGCCGCCAATCTCTGTAGCCACCCTATTCGGCGAGGCTCCTACCTTCTCTCCAGCGAGAGCCGTAAAAAGAACTCGTCCATACGAGTGTCTATCTTCTATCCTCTTTTCTTTTCCTTTTTTGTCGCTTTCAGATGCATCGCGTATATTGTTTTCCTGCCCGTAGCAGCGCACGTACGTGGCCGACTCGAGACAAATAATGTCTCATTGGACACTTGATCATCCGTGGGTTACGGCCCACCGAGCCTCACTGCTTGCTTGGGTCACACTTTGTGTGGGTGCGGTGGTAAACCTATAGGAGAATTCCACTGCTACTTATTACCTCCACCAAGGAGGTTATATTTTCGTCGTGTTTGTCTGTCTGTCACAAAGATAACTCAAAAAGTTATGAACCGATTTCAATGAAATTTACAGGGATTGTTAGGTATGTTAGGAGGAACAGATGAATAACTTTTGGTAAAGATATGTCCATCCGTTTGTTTGTTTGTCTGCCTCATTTTTCTCGATGCCATAACTCAAAAAGTTATGGATGGATCTTGATGAAATTAACATGAGTTGTTAGGTATATAACAATAAGTATATGACCAAATTTTGGTGATGATCCGTTCGTTCGTTTGTCATTGTTTTTAATTTTATGCTTGTTAGCACAATAACTCAAAAAATAATTGATAGATCTTTATGAAATTCATAGGGGTTGTTAGTGTTGTTAAAAGACATAAATGATCAAATTTTGGTGCAGATCGGTTTGTTTGTTTGTATGCTTGACTTATGTTTGTCATAACGTTTGTTATCACTAGCCTATAACTCAAAAAGTCATGAACGGATCTTCAAGAAAATTGAACAAGCTGTTATTAATATAAAAAGGCACAAATGAATAGATTTTGGAGTTTATACAAAGAAAATTATGGTTTCAGAACCAATTTGAATTTTTTGCTACCGTTGCCTCACTTGGCGGAGGTATGCGCTCTCAGAGTGCTCTAGTTTCTTCATGCTTTGCCTTCTATTCCCTTGTTATTTTCCTTTCCATGTTCTCACTCTACTACATTTCATTCAGGTGTGCCTCTTGTTTCTTCATGCATTTAGGTCACATCGAGCTCCGTCGTTGGATTTCACGTAAACTAGAAATATAATATTAGTATGACACCAGTCTGCCAGTGCACTGGACTCCAGTGACGTCATCACATCGACACGAGGGAAGACGAACAAATGAACGCCCCGTCTCGGCTCCACGCCTTGTCGCTTGTGACTGACGGCCCGATTGTGCAAGTGTTTCTCACGCTCATTGTGCATGGGAATCAGGAGTTATACGTAGTATTGTATGCAGATGTCCGGTGCGTTGACACTAACCGTAGCCAGTTACCCTACTCACTGGTTTATGAGTTTAATTCATTTCTGTGATTTATTATTATTACTATTATTATTGAAATTTCACGCTCGGGCCACCACGGACAGGTAGACTGAGGTAGTGCAACCCAAACGAAGCATCATGCAACGCCGCACAGCTCAAAACGCTGGTAAGGAAAATCAAAAAAAGCCATTAATAGCTGACCTAAATAGGTACCTGCAGGCCAATAAGACCGAAAGCCGATGCCGGCAATGAATTTCAAACCGAAATAATGATAGAAGCACCGACTGAACTGAATGCAGCTCAGATTGGAGCTGTGCTTGGCATGCAGTGAAACCCAGTATCTGAGCGACTCCGTAATTAGAGTAACAAACAGTGAATTCTGTCTTACTACCACCCCTATACCGGACTTTTTCTAAGATAGGGTTACGGAACCGGAATCGATAGGTAGGAGTCTGGTCTATTTTGGGCCAAGAGTAGAAGTCGAAAACTAAATGGATCAAGAATCGATGAAAATGGGCCTATTATATTAAAAAAGTCAGAAGAGTCGTAGTCAGACACTGACTTAACTCAGGAATCGGAGTTGGACACTGGTTGGCCCAAGAGTTGGAGTCTAACTCGGCCATTAAACTCCGCAAGCCTTGTGAGAGAAGAGTTGGGATACGTAATCTTTTCTGTATTACCTGCTTGGTAGGTACCCAGGTACTATATTTCGTACTGAGTTCTACTTAGGAGTGGTGGTAGGCAGTAAGCTTCATTTGTGAGTTGGACTGAGTCCGAGGTATAGATATAAAATGCCAGCCAACGTTTCGCTAGTTAGAATTGGTCTGGCATTGGGATAGTGCGGCAACAAGCTATGTGCGTGTTCGAAACAGGAATGTAGCTAACGGGTTATGATGCCATTATGCCAGACGTAATTTATTGTTCCAGACGAGACTTATGCTACCCCGCGGACAACCCGTTATTACCCCAAGACGCCCGTGCCCTTTTAGGTACGTAACATTCCATACGCGGTAGGTACTCGTACTTTGACATCTGACGAGGAGCCTTGAGAATTCGACCTTCAGTGAACTCTGATCGCCTTCGCGATCTCTGAACTTTGCGGTTGTGTCTTCCAGTCTGAGCGTAATGGCCGAGTGCGTCGATTTTTTTTATGGTTTTGTGCAGAACTGCCTCAATTATTTATATGTACACAACGTATCATTAGTGTGATATTGTGGTAAGTGCTATATATCTGTGCCGTGTTATTTCAAGAAGGACTGAACATATTTTTTTATGTTGCGCTAGTGCAATTTTTCTGACAAGTCTTGCATCAAAAAAGTCCGTTTGTTTCACAGAATTCAAGTTTATATGGGAGTAGCCACATGCATGCAGTTACGGGCACACCTTATTCTGCTCATGCTTATGTTACCCTCTGCTTTTCTTTATTTCTATGCCAGGGTACATATTGCTTTATTTTCTTTTCCTGCTCCTTCTAGTCTTGTTGAGTTTATTCTACTCCCGTCTCTTGACCTAACCCTTCGCTGAAAGCCCAGTATCTAATTTAATGCAATGTTCCCCTACTAAACCCTTGCCCAAAATCTGCTGTAGGGCCTACCGTAATTTTTTGCTGTATCGTGTTGCAGTCCAATCCGAGTAACTGTATAACTTATTCTGAACCCTGACTTATGCTTCTGATCGTTGAATTCGCCAGTGTCGAGTGACTTTCAGGCGCTATTTACAGCACCTCAGGTTTGAGTCGGAAGGGTTGAAGTTGTGACCAGGTTCAAGCTAATAGGATTTTGATAGAAGCGGTCCAAACGAACGTGGCCCGTGTCTTCACTTCGTTCTTGCCGACGTTACTAACTCCTATAAGGAAGTCGGCTGCAACTAAGGCCCCGTTCGCACGTGTACCACACCATACCACGCAACGCAACACGAGCGTTTGTATCCGCGCCTCGCGCTGTGCTATTCCTACCGCGTGCGATGGCAGCCGTTCGCACGTGTCCCACACCACACGATGCAACACCGCTCAACACGTTTGCTTGTAGACAAGACACGACACACGCTGCAACAAGGCTCAACACGGTGCAACACGACAGAGATCTGGCTCAGAGTTACATTTTCTTATACATTAATATAGCTGATTATTAATTTATAGTGTTGCTATCTATAATATTAATAGCGTTGTTCCTTCGTTCCTTCGTTCCTTCGTTCCTTCCTTCCTTCCTTCCTTCCTTCCTTCGTGTGTTACGCCTGAATTCAATGTTCAACTCGCATTTGGCCTTACATG
>LQNS02000303.1:12751926-12778393 GCA_001587735.2 Parhyale hawaiensis
CGATCGATCGATCGCGCAAATCCACCAAACGCGCGCAACATATATACCAGTAGCAACTCTATGGTCAGCTTCCAATAAGTAAATTCATAGCATTTCTTTCGTCCGTTGCAAAAAAAAAAAGTGGCGTGCGAATACAAGGGTGATGCAGTTCCTCAGTGTTTAGCCCTACCTGTACGCCAGCCGCCATGCAGGCACTGCACCGTCCTTTTACGCTGTAGTTAGAGGAGAAACGCGAAGATATCTGCCGTCTCCTTCCATTGCATGCACTTGTCAACAGGTTTAATTTTTACTGTCGCATTGCTAGACTTGGATGCGTGCTCCCGCCATGCGCTAATGCAAGCAATTAAGCGCCGTCATCTTATTTAATGGCAGAAATTGAGCCTCCTCCTCATTATATGCTAACATTTCTCCCGTGTGCCTATATAGGCTATGCCTGCTAGTGCGTCCCGAGCTGCGTTGATACGTACTTCGTTCACGAACGGAAACGTTTTTACAACCTTCTGATATGAAGCCTTGCTGCTGGCCTATTATGTGTATCTGATCAGGAGTCCTGAAAGTTTTTTTTAGAATGTCCGCGGTATCGGTAGCCCCCTATAGGTCAATTATGAATAATTTCAAGTAGGTAGTTAGCCCTTTCTTGGCACGAACTCTTTACTGAAAAGTTGTTCGCATGAACGTCTTGTAATATGGTATCAAAAAATAAATTAAGTTTCAAGATATTTGCTAGTACTTCTCAGTCAAAGTTTACAGCATACCTACGGAGGCGCAGTCTACTGGAAATTTGAAGACTGTAATTTATAAGTTGTGGCTTAAAGCTGTGTGGGAAGGTCTAAATGGTAGCTATGCTTGTTCTCACTCCTCTCCTTTTGCTTAATATCGTTATTTAATTCACACTTGGGAGGAGGTAGAATCATACAACAGCGACGTGAACAACACAATTTAATTATTGACATAGACTACCAAACGCAATCACAAATTCAGTTACCTACCTTGGCCGCCAGATTGTAGACATCTGCATGTGGCTCTTTTAGTACCAGCGTCTCAGCATAGCATGGAGTTTCCAGCATGGCTAGGTATGTAGGTAATAAAGGCTACAATATCTCAAAGTGCAAGAAATATTGCAAATTATAAGCCATGACTTATGGTGTTCAATTACCTACTGCACTTTACATATGTAGTTTGTACATTGATAATTTGCGGTAAGTTCGTGAAGCAGTAGCGCCCTCACTGACTCGGATATAAGTTGCCAGCCTCAGTTGAACCTGCACAACCTCTTTGCTCTCGTGCTCAATTTTCCTGTCGTTTTCGTACTCTTGATGACGATTTCTATTTGCTGCTCTTCGTAGTGTCTCTCTGCAGCTGTCGCGCACGCTCTATTTTTCACCATTTTTCCAAGTTGTAGTTACACACTGGATCGAATTCTTTCATTTTTTCCCGTTGAATCGAGGCAAACTCTTTGAATTGGAAGCTTTAATCCATTAACGCACGCTGTCCATTCATCGGTATCTATAAAAAAGGTATACTGTGTGTGGTCATGGACTTTATATAGGTACCTACTACGGTGATACCATTACTCCTCAGTGCACATATAGAATGGGCCTTTGGCTGGGGTTACTTTCAGTCGCCCATCGTGTATTTAGGCGGGCAGCTGCAAATACATGGCCTGCTTGAATCGTGCTTGAAGTACGTGTACTTTATGCTAAAAATTTAAAATTTAGCATGCGTATAAGCTTCACATTACTGTTTATATTAGATACTAGAGTGTCCGCGCTGCCAAAAGTGACAGCGAAAAATTTGTGATGATTTGTCTTCATTAATCATATTTTTTTCATGATGTACGATGCACTGCAATTGCCAACTTGAATTATGGAGTGTAACAGATAAGCATGCTAGGGCTGGACAACGCCAAGCTTTCCTTCGGGGATACGCTGAAAAGCAATATTTTTTGTTCCGCCGATCGATATTGCTCCTAATAAATACTGCATGAACTCGGTATCCAGGATACTCGACGGTTTCATATGACTCTGAAGTTGTTTCCCCAAGTGAATAGTTCTGTTGAACGAAGCACCAAAATTGCAGAAAATTATTTGCTGCCAAGTAATTATCGTGTTCTTTACCCGCCTGCTGACCGCTGAAGATTATCTTGCCATTTGCTTCGATGATTATGCAGTCAATAAGCTCATCAACGTAAATTCAGGGTAGCTGAAGTTTGGACGAAGGAAACCTCAGGAGAGATTACAAATCACGATGCAAAAGAGTGCTGAGAGAAACTGTATGAATCTGCATTGAGTGGACTTCAACGTTGGCGAAGAAAGGACTGCATTCAGGTATACGTTTGCCACCATCTGCAACCTGGCCTATTTTTTTCTTATCAATTTTCATTAAAGCTTGACGGATGACCACAACCCCCAACTTGGGCTAATTTCCGTCTGTTTTGTTGAAGTGTCACAGAAAATGGATAAATAAATCAACAATTTAATAAACACCGTCGTATGTTTATTTGTTTATGTGCTTACATTGTGTATGTTTCTGGTCACGCTCTTGCAAAAAAAGATCAGGTTGCAGATTTTGTAATTAGGTTGCGTTTTGATGACCAGGTTGTAGCCGATGGCGAAATTGGGATCCTTATTCCTTTATCTCAGGGAGCTTCTTGCTTGAAACACGTTTTGAAAAAAAAAAAATAATGAAAGTAGTATTTTACTGCTTCCCTTAGCGTGGCCATGCAGTCTTATTTTTATAACTTTCTCCATACATCGAACCATATGTTTGTTCTCAGTTTTCGACGTATAAATTCAGTAGCTCATCAAAGAAGAGCAGACGAAGCGATGATTTTACAAGGGCAGCAGACATTATTTCTTTCAGTTTGCTATCTGGTTCTCCATTGACGGAAACAGTTTTCGCCTCAACACAAAATCTTCGATGTACTGAACGGTTTGTTCGGTATCACCGGTACGCGGTGGGTTATTTACTTAATTTCACTTAGGGCTAGCCTATGGTTTGCTACTTGCTAATGTAAGATTTTTTTCCGCTTGTAACCTAGGTGGGAGATGATCGTGCTTCTTTTGGAATTGAAAGAGAGAGCTCTTATCTCTTATTACAATTTGAGTTGGCTGATGTAGCGTAGCCTTTTAATGCAGTAGTATATAAGTGACAAGGGCATATTAGATGAAGACCGGTCGTCTCAAAAATTTCGTGGTCATTTTTGACAGCACGGCACTCTAGTTAAGTAAGTAAGTAAGTAAGTAAATATATAAGCAAATAAACAGATAAATACACACCGGTCTTTATTACATTGTAGATAGTGACAACTTGGTGTCCCAACTGGCAATCTGCGTTAATCCAGCGCCGAAGCACGCTCGTACATGAGTGCCACGTTTATTATTATTTTTAATAGCTACTACGCATATTTTCCTTTCTCTGAAACACATCTACAGTGGCTAGGAAAACACAAACTAAACCTAGGCCTAAACCAATAAGTGCCAAAACTAGCCAAGAAGCCCTAGATTGTGTTTTGTAGATTGGAAAGGCAAGAGTACACAACTAAGCTCGAGGCAGTAGCGCCATTTCCAAAGGTCTCGCCTGTCAAACATTGCTCAGCCATTGAATTCCCGACGTATTGAGACTGACAAGACTTCGAAAGACATCAATTAAAGACAAAAGGAATTAGATGACAGGCGGTATCGGGACGCCTCTGGCTCTCTATCGAAATGAATCGCTTCCTGCTCCACAGTGAAAGTTTTGCTGTTGATCTTAGTGGTGTAAATGAAAGGTGAAGGTGCTCTTATTGTTTCGACTGCTTAACGGCGGGGTTGACGCGCTACATTTTTTAATTATCAATTTTTGAGGATGTCTTCCTGTAATTGAAATGCAATATACGAGATGACTTCTATACGGAAGAAAGTGAACTGTGACGAGGACTTATTTCTACTTGTCTGTTCAGCGGCCATCTGTTTCTAGCGGAAAAAAATATCTGAAATGGCTGTTGTAAAATAAAGTAGGTTAAGATTCCCGACAGTAGAGTTAAATTGTGTTATTGTAGTTTATTAGTGGAGAATGATGAATTATTTATATGCATACATATACTCAGTACTGATGTAGTCTTTGTCTACCCAGTAGGTAAACTTTGTGTTTCTTGGCCTAACTGTGTGCGTGTCCTGAGGCTTTTTTTTAAGTATATAGCCTACATACTTTCTAGTTCTATGTGCTGTATGTGCAGTAGAGGCATCGTTATATATAATAGTAAACGGTAATGACCTACGATGCACTTGCGATCGTTTTAACGCAATGCATATAAATTAAGAAGTGGGTATCTGCGGATGAGAGAAAAACAAAAATGGTGGAAACTAAGAAAAAACAGTTAACGGAAAATAAAAAGTTGTAGGAGCTTTATTCAAATAAATTTAAGGTTTCGCCGTTCGCGCGGAGCGCCAAGTTTAAGGGAATAGCATGACCGAATTAGCTATCCTTTTGGACCGTAAACAGTTGAACCCGCACTAAAAACCAAGTAAAACCAAACACAGGCTTCGATTGTGTCTAGGACTCTCAAAACTGTTTATACCAAGTCAGAAAGTTAGGTGCATGTTTCCAGTATCATGATCCCTGAGATGTGTGTTATCGTTTCTTTTTGAGTTGTGTTGAGTCTTCGCTTAGCAGAACAACACGTGCGTGTGTACATTGCACTCTGATATCTGCTCCGTGTGTTCGGTATGTCAGGACTATAGTGCATTATCTGCTCGTGCGTGAAATTGCTTGTTTGTTGGAGGCCGCACGTCTGCATGCTTCGCTCGGTGCCTCAAAGTGTAGAAATTTGTCTGTCTGGCTCTTCACGCCCTGCTTGCTTGCAGTGGCTTCTTCAAAAGGTATGATAAGATGAACCATCGATTTGCCCATCCCGTATGACAGGAGATTGGCGAGGTGCCTCCAACGTGTGAAACTTGATCTGTCTCCCACCACGCTCCATTTGGTGTGACTTTTTTAGCAGGCATAGTACCTATGGGCCCTATGTAGACTATACCACACGTTTAGCGTAGTCTATGGATGAACCATATAGGGTTAGAGGCTCACTGTAGAGCCGCCCATCATCTAACAGTGACAGTTGTACTCTGGGGGGATTCTCAGTTGGACTCACTGCTAGGGCGGCTTCGCTTTTCTTACGTTTTCTTCTCGATAACTTTTTTTTACGTACCCTTCTTTTACTCTTAACATACCTTCTATATGCCATGATTATCTTTGCGCAGGATTTATTTTTTCTTGGTGCTATCCAGTGTTGCTGAGTCAAGTAGACCAAGTCCATCTCCGACTCATGGGTCCAGTCGGGTTCTGATTCCGATTACTTGAACGCCGAAAATGTCCAAGTACGCCATTTTTAGCGACTACACTCCAGCGTATATTCTCTTTCCGACTCCAACTCCTGGCCTACAAAAACATCCGACTCCGACTTTGCAACCCGTTTTCACTTCTTATTGCCCCTCCAAACAGTAAAAAGCGATCTAAGGGACATTAGAATTCCAGGTCCCCTCAGCAGTTGACTTAGCCCACGTTTTCAACTGCAAGGGAGGTCCAGAGTCTACAGAAGGCATAATTTAATCTCGAATGGCTACTGGTGGCGGCTGTTATAGCCTGAGATTTCATCCATTATATCGCTCTGTGGTGACTAAGTGTTCATAGTGTGCCAGATGTTTTACTGAGTGCATGGGATGTGGACCCACGTGATCATTTTTGAGAATTTTTAAATCACTTTTTCAGCATTATTCGTTTCAGTTTAATTAAATTCTCGAAAGGGGAAATGAAAGCTAAGGAGTTACGTTTTCTACATCATTTTGAGCTTTTAATGAAATGTTATTGCAAATATGCGTTCTTTAGTTTCCAAAAATCTGGTACTTTTCATCTAGGGTTTGTTATTGCGTCACTCAGAGGTAGTGTCTGTACGTACTCCCTATATCCTTCTTATAAGTCTGCACATGCATCTCATGACTTCCTATCTGACCAGCACACGGAGTTCAATGAGAGGCTGACGGTAAGACCAGCGTGCGTGAGACACTGACCTGCGAGACCACGAAGCACGTCGCACGTAACGGCGAGTGTAAGTTGCTGCTGCGTTATTATTCATGCGCCGATACCTTCGAAGGACTTAGCTGTTACCCTAACGTACGTGCCGTGCATGCATACACGTATACTATACGTTTATGTGACCTTTGTTTTCCCTACGGTTTATTGAGGCAGTCGTGCGTTTGGTCTACTGTGCTACAGTATTGATGGCGTTGTTATATTGCAGTAGGTTTCGTACTGCCCTAATGATCCTGCTAATGTTCTTCCTCTATTGACATTCCTTATCCCTGAGTTTAGCTCCTCTGTGTAATAGGTTGCATGTTCTTCTTGACATGATGCATATCCTTCGCTTTTTTCCCCTTAGGTACTCTTTAGTAATTGCCTTGAGTACCATATATAGATACTTTTACGGGGTCTTTGGACGAGATTCTGCATGCTGGTGCGGTACGAACCTGTGCACACCAATAGAAAGACTTAGGGTAAAATGTGATCTTTTCGTGACCACAACGTTTCCTTCCGTCTTCATACCTCTACCAACGATGCTTTATTTTTGTTATATCTCTTGTTTCCCGACTTGCTGCGTCCATGCTCGTTGATCTGACGTAGGAACACCGTCGTGCATAGTTTGTACGTCTCTTTCGACGTACTACAATTCCTGCTTCTTCCTCTTGTGGAACACCATTGCAATGGCTAAGGAAAGTTAAACACTCATAATTGTATAATTATGAAATGGCAAAACGTCAAATAATCTATCTAATCGTCTATACGATATCGGTTTTCTCATCGTTATACTGACGATGCCATTAAGCGTTAGCAGTGATGCCATTTCGAAAGTCATGACCAGTGTTGGCCCTGTGCAATCCTATACCCTATTGGCTGTGGCACTGAGTGTTATAGTTGATTGTGCTAACTCCTAATAGTCTGAGCCCCCCCCCCCACTACAGCAACGCTGGGGCCCTCCATAGATGAGCTAACAGACACAGTAGGCCTTCGGCACGTCTTTGCCTTCGTCCTCAATTTCCTGTTTTTTGCTCTTAGTGCTGTTACAGATAATCTTTTTCTGTGATATTAGTCTTTGTTCTCAGCTTGTTCCCATGCAGGATTTTCTTGGCATAGCTGCTCGTGCCCGGCTTCCGTAGCACCGCAGTGTGATCTGTGGGTAGGGAAGCGTATGTTGGAAATATAACAAACACTAGAATTGTTACGAAAATCCGCAACATAGCGTAACTTGACACGCGACAATAGTCTGAAGGGCACTGAGCGCCTCAAACCAAGGCTGCACGTGGATTATTAAAAACACCAGTAAAGTCCCCCACTGTCGTCAATACAGCCGTCGCTTTTGATGTGCGACAGTTGACTCGACTGTCAATACCGCCCTCTCTGCTAACATAGCAGGAATATGAGTGCAATAAAATAAGTTGAGAAACATGGCGTGAGGTGCACGACCGTGGCCCATGAGACACATGAGGGCGTACCGGTGGAGTATATATGGTCATTTATGGACACCTCGTGGCCGTATTAGGGCAGGTCACAGCCACCCACTCGTGTCGCCTCAAGCAGACCGCCCTCTGACACATCGCTTCCTCCCTTGTGCCTTACTTGAGTGACGTATTGGTCCTTGCTCTCTACACCGGTGGCTGGGGTCTCTGTAACGCTATTCTTACCAGAACTAGGAGGAGTGAATAGTTGCTTCAGTCGCAGTTGGTAGTGCCTCTAAGAACGTTAATTTTACCCTTTTATATCCCTTCGTTTCATGGACTTACTTGATGTTAGCCTGTCCCACGTCATAGCAAGTCCACCTCAAAAAGGGCCTCATAAGTTACGTTAGAATTCACTGGGTCTTTGGGATATTCTTTATTTCTGTGTTCATGTTCCTCTCTTTTTTTTATCTTATTCCACTGGCAGTCTTTGATCAGACCTGCCTAGTTTTCTCCTAACTCGCTTGATCCTTGCCTGCGGAGTGATTTTGCCGGTAACGATTGTTCGTTAATATGCCCCGAAAGAGTTCTTATCCCTTTCTTTTTCTTCTTGTACAACACGTTTCGGTTTGTAACGGAAGTGTTAATTTCCATTTAGCATCATCCCTTGTCAAAAACACACACCTGACTGCGCTTCATTACTATCTTGACAACTTTCTTCGTGTATTCACCCAAGGTATTAATGCGTGATTTAATCTTAACATTTCCCTAAGTATATGACTAGACCATCTAGTTAACTCCGTACACGGCACGCTGTGCACAATAGGGTTTAGAATTGCTCATAGCCGAAGTGTTAGCTTTGTAGTAAGGAACTTAAGAAACTAGCTGCATCTTCGGTGTAGTGTGAAGTCAGACCAAGAAAGTCACTCATTGTCTGCCACTTGGTAGCAAGTTCATACATCTTTTCGCTAAACCCTTCCTTTCACACCTGACTCCTTGAAACAGGTTAATATCACCATCTCACTATCATTAAAGAGTGGCCCGCAACGTACCTACACCACAAACGGTCACATCGGCGGATACGTTGGCGGTTGTTCGGTCACAGTGCGGTGCGGCCTATCATGGGTCGCTCCATGTTGCTGTTCGTTACCTTTCAGTGACAGAGTGAACGAGCCTCGCAAATGGTGTCAATCTCAGGCAATTTCTGGATATAAGGTGCAGTGGAAGAAGTACCTACCTGATCATAGAGAAATCAATATTTGGGCTCGAATGAGACGTGTGGCTAGGTAACATGTTACCAGGAACTTGAATTGTTCTTAGAAAGCACTAGTTTTTTAAACCTGACCAATAGTGTCGGTGAGTTTTATTGGGTTAACGGTATTTTATCTGCGTATCTCCAGCTTGCAGTAGTGCAAAATTGGAATGCGCAAGGTTCGAGTCCGATTTGCACTTCTTGGATTGGTGGGTTTCCGACACCGACTCTTCAATAGAACTGCGACGTTTGCCCAGTCTTACTCATGTTGGGATTTTTTGGTTATAATGATACTTTTCCCTTCTGTATTTTCATAGGAATTCTGACCGAGGTCTTGTAGCGAGGTGGTAGGTATTACAGCTTCACTAAAAGCTCAGTCAACTGGTAAGGCCTGAGGTCTTTTTCCAATCAGGACGTTAGAAGTTGACATATCTGCGAGCAACCAAAGGATTGTTTGGTGGAGATGCAGTAATTGCTTTGTGTTTATCCCGACCGGTGGAAAATGCTTTCGTGGGAATAAAAGTAACCATACATGGTAACCTGCCCGGTAATTAAAGAGCGAAGGATTGCGTTCGCCATCCTTCGTTTTGTTACAACTTACAAAATGTTATGGGGAGCTTCACTCCCTTGAGGTCCTTCTAAGCTATCTTAGCATGTTTGGTTTTCACGATAGATTTCATTTTGTGCTGTCTATGCTCGTTTCTTTAATGTCGTGGTTCGTTGTACTATTACTGCTTTTTTTTATTGGTCTCACTCGTTTTCCTCTGTCTATGTCCCAAGTTGGAGTTCCTCATTTAACTTCACTTCCCTATGTGTCCCTTGCTTCTTCGTCTCTTGGATGATGTTAATAATGAAAATAAGTAATGACGGGAGTGTCCGTCAAGGGACATAGCATCGATGGATCATAGGCTATGCCGCTATAAAATTAGGTTAGTTAGGTTCGGCCATCCTATGTTATGAGGAGCAGCGACCCGAGGGGATCCTATAGGTTACTTTAGCCGTTAGCTCGACTCTCGAGACGTGTCTTTCGTACCCCAATTTGCTTTCCTTCCAATTTCGTGCTCCTATTAATCTTACTTTCCTGTGATCTTCCTTCGTTTCCACTATTTCCCTACGCGTTGGCCTAATCCTGCCTGTTACCAGTTTCATGCAGGGGCTCCACGTTTTTACAGACATACCATCCCTACTCTATAATGTGCCTCGTTTCTCTGTCTGTTAGCTCACTGTTGTAGTGGAGTCGGAGACTTAAACTGCTAATAATAATATAAATTCCCTCGATAATAATGATAACGGGAGTGATTATAATTAGAGAACAAAATACGAGGCTTCTCTTTCTATGTCACATATTCTTGCGACTGACTGTGATGGGAGAGCCGGTGACGGGTATGGCCTAACCAAGACTACGCCTCTGTTGCCCTAACCTGAACACTACCTCCCGGACTGTAGCTGCACTTTCTGTGTGTGATGCCTTATGTGTCCGTGTGTTTGGTGTGTCCCTGCATTGCGGAACACTTATGTGCTGAAGTGCATCGTGTCTATAGCCTACTTTCTCACACTGCAGGCGTTGGCAGCAGTGGATCAAGAAAAATTACAACAGCTATGGAATGAAGTGTTGTTGAATGAGTAAATTATGTATTTGATTATAAATGAATGTGGTATGACACATCTATCAAATTTGTGATAACTGACAACTGTACCTCACTAAAATAAAACCTCTGCAGCACACCAGAAACTCTATTTCACTATTTGGTTTCCATCGTTTGGATAATTGTATTCATCGTCCGCTGGCGCATCTAATACCGTAGCATTAATTATTCTATTGTTTCTGTTATTATACTGAGCGCTTTAATGCTTCGTCGTTACGATTCTGTTTTGATAGCTTGAATCTCACTGATTCTTTTTTAGAGTAGCTATACCTTACCTAGTTAGATGTAGTATCGATAGTATAGGAATGAGAGCGAAAATTCAATATGCTTCAGAAATTATCCAGTCCTTCCTGTTGCAAGGTGTACGAAATCTTTGTCATGAATGATAGAAGTCCAAGATAGAATACGCTTAGCCTCTACAGCTCCCAGCTGTGGGTATTTCGCTATCATCTGACGCATATCTTCACGCGCGGATGAGCGAGTCAAAGAATGCGCGTGGCATGCGCTGCTGCCGTTGACCTTGCATGTAGGCACCTAATTGGCGTTTGTAGGGACATCTTGCATGGGAGACTGTTTGTTAGAGCATCTGGAGTTCCTTTGGACACCTGGGAGTATCAAGCTGCAAATGCCCTGTGAGGCACTCTGTATTTGGATACGCCTTGAGGCGCTCTGTATCTGGAAACGTTTTGAGGCACTCTGTACAGTACCGGTATATGGAAACGCCTGGTGGCACTCTGTATCTGCGAACGCCTGAGTCACTCTGTATCTGCAAAAACCGTGAGGCACTCTGTACCTGCAAACGCCTGGAGGCCCTTTCAAGTCTTCGCGTGTGTAGAACCACTTTTTTGAAAAGCTGGAAACCTACAACGGCAGCCTTGTGTCTCTAAATGATTTAGAGAATAAGTACCTAGCCTTCGAAAACACTGGTTAACGGGTTATGTTTGTATTTAAAGTAAAAGTTTCTGATGTCGAGAAAACCTCACAGGCATTTCCCCCCATAATATAGATGTAAAACATCAGCGGCATCATTGCGTTACGTGGCACCACTTATATTCGCAATTACGATTAGCTCTGCACATGCATGACTGCTAACACTGCCTGCTAATTCCAAAACTCGTATGTGATGTTCAATTTTCAATTAATTTAAGATACGTAAACTGCAGATGGCTTTCGAAAAATTCACTTATTGCAACAACTTGTTTGGCCTCATTATACCAACTCATTTATGTTTACAGTACAGATGAAATGTTATGAACTGCGCCCTGCACGGTTTGTCTATTTCTTGCTCTATGTGCGTTTTATTGCTTGCGCTACGTACCATCTTGTACGATGCACGCAATATAGAATTCACGTAACAAGTTACACATACGCTCGGCGGATTCACAGAGCAGCTTGCAATTAGTGCAGTTAAGAGCAATTTGGGTCGCAATTTCACAATTTCGGTTGCGGTGCGCAATTGTCGGAGTGTGGACAATGGCGGCCTCACGAGCCGCCTGCTCAGCCGCCGCAAAGTCTTGTGTGCTGCGCACGTCTTCCTTTAATTCTGGTAATTTAATGACTTGTAAAGTTATGATGTTTGCGCCATGTAGTGGCCTACTTAGGCTGGTGGTGCACCTCCCTTACGCTTGGGCTCCATGGTCAGTGTAGAGCTTGTGTGAATAATGCAAAAGACAAGGCGTATATCGCTATATCTATTGCCCATCTGTAGACCGCATTGCCGATATGGTGAGAGGCCGAAATGTTCATTTTATTCTCTGGTGGCGACCGAATTGTGAACCAAATCTCTATGCTGATAGCGAGTATCTAAATATAATTTTATAAATATAGTAATAGTAAAGTACTGTAAGTAATTTTTTCGAAGTGATTCTAGATAATGGAAACGTTACTGTGAAATATTTTTAATACCAGTTCTAGAGAAACTACCTACAGTATATTCTGTTGATTTTTTCCTAAAAAGAGAAATAAATGTCAAACTTCCCGTAAGCTGACTCATTCAAAATTAGATATAAGCATAACTCACAGTAATTGTCTCTCTTGGTACCTCCGTACGCCCTAGAGCTGGACCGCCCCCGGTGGGCGTATGTATGCGCAGAGCTCCAGCGGAGCCACGGTCAGGTCATTTACCTTCGTATCTTCTGTCTCGGGATGCAGCGCACTGCTATTGTTTTGCAGGTTATAGTGGGGCAACAATTGGACCGAGTTTGTTTCGGTGTTGAATTACGGAATTGGGTGGGCAAGGACGGAATGGTTCTGCGCCGGACTCGCGTCGGGTTCCTATTTTTATGAAAATACAAGAAATGCGCCGCATCAAGAACTGCGGGACGACGGAGGCGCAACGTCGGCGATATATTCAACGGTAACCAATCATTCTTGGATAATTTCAAGGCTGAGGGGAGGCATCGCTGCCGCAGCGCGCAGACTGGCCAGTCACTGGACTGACGAGAAGTTTTTCAAATAGTGTGGATGCGCGCCGCAATGGGGCGGGCAATCGCGAAGAAATGGTTAGCGCATTTAAGTCTACTCGTCTGTAGCCTTTGTTTTTTCCTATTTATGGATCAGTTTAGTTGTGAGTAGAGAAACCTAAATTTAGAGTTAACCCCATAAGGTCCAACTAAAGTATCGGTTTCTCGTAGGAAAAGCAGTGCCGGTTTGAAACGTCCTTTAGGAAGACTTTCAGAGAAGCGTTGCCAAATGCCTACCCTGCCTTCTTATTTTCGCAATTTTGTTTGAGCATAAAACTGTTGCAGTGCAGGTGCTGCCGTCAATGACAATATTGGTCATGGTTGGTCAGTGAAGCGAACAGTGCGACAGAGGACCGTGACCGGTCCTGCTCCTGTTGACGTCTTGTCCTTGTGTGCGTGCAGTGACTGCACTGCGAGAGGGACTTTGTGGCCTGCCAAATTGGAGCTTTAAGTTCAGCCCGTGTAAATATTTGCTTCTTGACTGCTGCTTGCCGCTGCTGAACTTCTTGTTTATTGCAGCGAGCATATAGAAGGCGTGCTGGTGAGAGCTTGTGGACACTGAAGGTGTTTTTGCTTCGTGGAGACTTGGTTGTGAATAATGGTAAAAAGGGTTGCGGAGTCGGGGTCGGACGTTGTTGGAGACCAGGGCTCAGAGTCGGGACACATTTTAGAACCAAGAGTCGGACTTTGACTTTGTTCTTCTTCTGAGTCTGCAACACTCGCGGCAAATCGATCTCGGTTTGAGAAATTCTTCATGTACTGTTAACAGAAGTTGAATATTTTTTCTACAAATTTCCTATGGTATGTGTCAAGAAATTTAACTTTGCCCGGCAATGGCGAGGTTTAGCTGTATAGATACTTCATTTCTTCTTACACCTTCTGATGTCTTACTCTGTTCTTCGTCTTCTTTCCCAACTTGCCGTTCCCATGCACTTGGGTTCCTGTGCTGCGGATATCGGCCAACTGACCCCGGAGAGTAAGGACGGCTGCAGTCGGTCACAGGCGACCCGCGCACAATTTTTAAGCGGCTTGGTAACCCCTAAGTTGTGATTACGACGAGCCTCAGTTATGCCAGGCGCCGTATTATACCACGATGCAGTCAAATCTGTCTGTTATTAGCAGCGCATGCTGAAGGCCAGCCCTTCACTGGTAAATGTTTTCGTATGTATAGCCTGCATTTGTTGGCGCTACAGATGTTACTGTTCAGGCACTAACGGATTAAAAATTTGCCATAGCTTTGAAACATTTTATTTCGGCTAGTCGGACTCGACTAAGTTAGAAAAAAGCTCTAGATTAGGTTAATTAAAATACTTGGGACACGGAATTTTGCGATAACTGGGAGTGATATTATTATTGGATTCCTAGTTTGCTGGGAATGAAGTCTTCATCTTTATAATGAGACCTTGAACGGAACTGCTGGTGTCACTCTGCATCTCGACGCTCCTTAGCGCGCTCTCGAATTGGGAATTTATCAAGCAGTAGCTACTATAATGAGGCTTCATAGCGTGGGAAGGCTGGAGGTTGCCCAACGCAGTGCATGGGATGGTCTTAGCGAGCCAGTGTTTACCTCGAGGTTATAGGGCGTTATTGAGTGTGACTCATCGTATGCAGTGGGTCGTAATTTTCTCGTCTGTGTTGTGAAACAGAGTAGGCAAGAAGGAGCATCGTTGGGAGTATTTCAGGAAACAGCAAGCTGCTAAATTTGTTTATATTTCTGATACATTTTTACAAAACAACAAATTTTCAGAAGTATGTTTATGGAAACGATTTTCCTGGACTTTTTGTCCCACAAACGTGTGTTGATTCGGTGTGAGAACACCCTGGCTCATAGATTCCGCGTTCATGTCCCCTTAATGTCACTTTCTCTTCTTTGTACTTTTAATTACTAGACCTTTAGCCTTTCACACCCATCGGTGACAAATTCACCACACTGGAAACAACGGGAATAATGTGGGTAATTGCTGGCATAGAGTATAGGGCGAACGACAGAGACGAGTAGTACAGCACCTGTTCTGTTTACGCTCAGGATGTTTAAGTACTATAGAACCTCCTTGGTTTACGCTCAGTCGACTGTTGCGGTACCATTGGCGCCGCCTTGCCAGCAGTAGCCCATGTATGTACACTGCTTGTGGGCAACGCGCGTTTTTACAATTTTACTCACTGTTTTAAATTAATCCGGGACGCAAAGAACTAATGTGGCTAAAACTACTCACTTTCTATTATTTTGAACAAATTTACAACATTGTGTGTTGATGAAAGTCGTATGTAATTGTAAAACCATAGACCGCAACAGCACTTGACTGTTAGGTCTGACGCTGGCGGCCAAAAGTCGGCAACGGAAAAATGGGATTTTCTCAAGATCTATTCTTTTCCCCCCATCTAATACTGAAGAAAAAATTTCCAAGGTGTCCAACATTTTTCTGGCGGAGAAGGCATCTTGGATACGGCTGGGACGCACTTGGGCGTTTGCCTGCATGACCGTGTGTGAACATGTTCATAATAGCTCTTGGGAAAATCCCATTTTCCCATTTTGGCCGCCAGCATCAGAGGCCACTTGGACCTAAAAGTCAAGTACTCTTGCGGTCTGTGGTAAAACAATTCTTTATTTCTCATTGTCAGAAAAGGGCCTCGTGGTTTACCTGAATCCAGAGAATAAATCAGAAAGGTCTCTTCAATGTTTTCTGTGAACAGGGAATAATTTTAGTTCGATATGCCTTACGAGAATTAGCCTTCACCATTAATGTTGCGGACGTTAATATTCGATGCGTAAGCGTCTTTTTGTAGCAAAACTAGGGTTTTCACGGAAGCGCAAAGTCCGTAGCTTAGCCCTATGTCAGATAACACCATGGACCCTTCCCCGAACAGACATCGCTCGAGGAGTGCGGACGCACATCGCACTGTCACCTAGACAGTACAGCTATCTGTTCCGTACTCCGTGTATACTTAGCCTACACGTACAAAACAAAACTCGTCAATCTGTCGAATTTATATCAACTCCAAAGTTACTTTACTGGCTAATATATGAACAATGACTCGCACACGCGTGCATATTCGTTGAAATTTAGATAAATAGGTTGATGCAAAATTTGCTGCGGAAGATCGTCTTCAGTTCTAAGTCATATATTTGCCCGAGTGGTTCTCTTGAGACTTTTTCCATGCAGCCGCTGTTTCATGTTTGCGATGTTACTTCTTTGCCTGGAGAAACGTGAATATTTTTTACTTCACCTCTCCTCTAAGGACTGACTGTTCTGTTTCAGTGCTTGTAAAACCTGCACTTTCTAATTTAAAAAGCGACAAGGTCAGAAGTATACCGTACTGTTTATCAATCTTGCTGATGGTAAATACTGTTTGTCAACGGATTTTCATGAAATTTGCAGCAATTGTTATAAATGCTAAAAGGCACAATTGACCTAACTTTGGTCATGATCGGTATGTTCGTTTTTGTGTTAGACAAAATGATTGAATTTGTTCGAACATAACTTGAAAAGCTACGGACGGTTCTTCAAGAAACTTAAAGGAGGCACAAATCCCTCAATTTTAGTGATGATGAAAAGTTGAAAACAAAATCCTTGTATCCGGACCAGTTGATTTTTTTTCTAACAGTGCCTGGCTTGTCAGAGGTATACTCTTCAGAGTGCTTCCCCAGATTTATATGCTATAATCTTTCTTTTGATGTATGTTCAATTCTATAATCCACGATAAGAATAATAATAAATAAATTTTAAACTCGCTCAATCGCTAGATAATCGTTTCATCATATTGCATTGAAATGACTTGGTACGTGGTCCTTTTGTTCCTAACCGTTTTTTTTTTACAACGGTGATTCACAAGCCAACTCTGTCCGCCATTTCTATCAACCACACCACTGCGGACTTTGCTGCCGACCTGTCCTCTGCGGATGTTTCAGCAGGCTCGTTCTCTGTAGACTATTTAACTGGCCCGCCCTCTGCGGATGTTTCAGCAGACTCGTCCTCTGATGGCTTTTCAGTCGACTGTCATTTGCGGACTTTGCACCCGACCACTCCTCTAGGGGTTTTTCAGTCGGCCCGTCCAGTGCGGGAATTTGAGGCGACTCCTCAAAGGCTCCGCATACACACGCAGGACACTTGGCCGCTCCTACCGTCGTGACCTTGACAGCAGGAAGCTGCCGAGCTCGTGTCGCGCTGCCAGCGGCACAACGCGCGCCGTCTCGCGCGGCCTTGTGCTGCCGCTGCCGAGAAGATCCAATTATTTCGGGAGCATTTTAATAGAGGGAGGCTGGAGTTTGCCTCTGATCCCTCTGGATCAGTTAACTGTCCCAACGGGTGGGGGGGATCGACCGGTGCTAGTGTCTGTTGCCAGGCGGCTACTTGACAGGCATTCGACAGTGTATAGGCCTAAAGTAACACCTGGAAAAATTGCAATTGTTAACTGCCTAACTAAAATTTAAAATATTGCTCGCCTGTTGCCGAGAGCCAAGGATGCTATAATCTGCAGGGTGGAGACCAGGTAGCTACCTATGTTTCGCAACAGTTTCTTTAATTCTTTAAATGACGTCAGATGAATTGTTTTCCCTTCATTGTCAAGGTAGCTACTCATCGGCCACAGAGCAGCTTAATGCTTTAATGCAATAGCGACGACTGATTCCTTGGACCACAATGCATGCATGTAGTTTAGTGCAGTATTATGAAAAAAAGGCCAGATTACCATTTATGGAGGTAAATAATGGGTCATGGAACGTACGTACCCCTTTTATTTTGGTACCTATATAATTCAAGGTCTTAGAACCAGAAGTGGCTATGTCCATTTTTCGCAAAATGAGGTTCCACTCACAAAGTGGGGCCCGTGAGGTATATTTTCGGTGTCACATGTGTCTATGCCATATGTAACTCTTCATTAAGAGATACGGTATGGCTTGGAGAGATATATCATAGACACCCGTGACACTAAAAATAAACCTCACGGACACCCACTTATTAAGTGGAACCCCATTTCGCGAAAAATGGACATAGCCACTTCTGGTTCTAAGTCCTCGAACTATAGTCTAGATAGATACAGTAGCTATATGCAAGTTCATGTTATGTGAGATTTTTGGGACCGTAACCCTCACATACAAAGAGAACAAGGTGTACTGCGCGGTATATATAGGCTGTGACTAATTGGAAACATTACTTCGCACCGCAAATTTAAGTAAGTAAACTCATGAAGCTGCTATTTTGCTTACAATACCGATATTGTAAACTGACTTCGCTAGTAACTAGCAATATACCTAGCCTCATTTTTTCTGCAGTTTTACTGTTTTACAATCCATTGCTTTTCGAGGGAGGGTCTGTTCTGCTCTCTTTCTTTCTACATTTTACTGTATCATTGCTCGTGTTCACCTTCAACTTTTCCATTTTGTGTCATGAACCACAATGATCCTAATTACTTACACCTTCTCTTTTTTTTTACTATGCTTGTGTCTATCATTCTCTTGTATCAGCTGGAGCCATTAGCGAGGCTGGAACTCTTGTACATTCACTACTGCTATCGTCCTTCTTCAGTTCATAAAGACTTGCTGTAACTGACTTTAGCCGCGTTTCACATTTCAGTGCCTTGTCTATGTATACTTCTTGTTAAGAAGTGCTATATGTATATATAGTACTTTTGGTGTGCTAAATGCTGCTGTACAGTAGTTAGTAGACTGTTCGGACTAACACGAAATCTGCTCTAGAGATCTCTATATTCCAACAACGTCGAAGTTGTGTTTGAAATAAAATGAAACCTTCTGACAATACCGAGATTATACTACGTCAATAACTTTTCAAATAGCAGTGTGATGCCCGTACAAAACCCGGCCATTTTTTTCATATTTATCACCCCCGAGTAGTACCTGAGTATTGCAGCGACCGTGAGAAGAATAGAACGAACAGTACCTACAGAGCGAGTCGCACCCTACAGGATTGTATTGATCGCCGGTGTTGTCCCTTGTGGCGGTCATCCATACTTGTGTTTTCTTGTCGCCCTACTCTTCATGATGCTTAATTTCTTTGGATCAGCATAACCGTGTACCAGGTGGTTTAAGTTTGGTGCAACTAACTAAGCTTGCACCGCACCCCCGTATTTCACCGCCACAACAAACACGGCAGAGATCAAACAACCTCACGGAAGCGTGCACGGCGACGGACCTATCAGCTCTCCTCACTGGGGGCTTCCTGCAGTCCTATAGCTGTAACGGGCCGCTGGCTGGCCTGACATTTGCGCTCTTTTGTACCTTCTTGTATTTGCTGCTACGCCATTGCTGGATCCACTTGATGACGAGCGTGGAGACATTCCTTTGATTTAGGTCTGGTTTTTGTACGGGACCATCTTTGATGTAGGGAAGGTTATTTCTTGCGACTGACATTTGTTGGTATTTGTTTGGCAGTTCCTTGTTTTGCTGGTGCCTTGTAACGCGATCTTGTGTTTTTCAAGTGAAGTGTGATGCAGTATTACATAATGAGGCTTCATATATATTGTGTAATTTATTATTAGTGCAACATCGGACTTTCACCGTGGTGTACGCTTACTTGATTGCACTATTCTCTAGTTTCCCATAGTTATTTTACAGCATAGCTTTGCGTTCCATGCAGTTTTGGCGCTATAAGTACTTGTGTGGCGCTCCCACACGAATGTTCTTATTTCTTAGCTGCCTATGGCGCTGATTCTATAATATTGCGGGTATATATTTGTGTTTATTCAAGCTTTCATATGATAAGATCATTTGGATCCTCTGTACGTTAAAATTAAATCTTCCCATGCAGCTCTTTCCGCTACAGTGGCGTTGCATTTGTCTGCGACCTGCCCTTTAATTTGAGCTATGTTTAGCCTTTCAATCCGTGGTTTCTCTTGGCTACCCTTTACACCCCACATTGAGCATCAATTTTGACATGAATAGCGCTCCTTCGTTAAGGGATAGTTATCTCTCATATACTTTCGGAGAGTCCTCAAGGGGCCACAGTTCTTACCTTATTCTCGGTTTGGCTTTCAGGAAGGTTTTTTTGCTTCTTTCAGAATATTTCTAATGATATTTTTACTGCTCGTTCTCTGATTTTCCTGTTCGCTGCTCTCATGCGTGAGTTCTTCGAGAGTCTTGGCATACTACGTGTCCTTTCTTTCTCATTTGCTTATATCGCAGTGAATAGCA
The DNA here is from genome assembly GCA_001587735.2 of Parhyale hawaiensis. Taxonomy (NCBI): domain Eukaryota; kingdom Metazoa; phylum Arthropoda; class Malacostraca; order Amphipoda; family Hyalidae; genus Parhyale; species Parhyale hawaiensis. The sequence continues at coordinate 12,771,897 of LQNS02000303.1, forward strand.
ACTGTTGGTAGCGCGACGTAATTTAAGAATGCAATTATTAAGGTTTGGAGAGCTTCAAGATACAGTTAACTAAGTATTGCATCAAAGTACTCTACTTAATGGTGTTGTGTATCGTCCCAACAGATCGTGGTGCTTACATGCGGTTTTAGTTGTACAGTTTGTTTTTCTAAGCTTCATACGGTACTTTACATAATGTCTCAATGGGGAACTCATGAGTTTCCTGCGGCTTAGTTAGGCCTTCGAAAGTTTGCCCACTTTCCTGACATCATTTCCAATTTACACTTCTACTTGTTCCTCTATAGGCTACGTGGATAAGCAAAAATTATTCACAAGTTTATAGTTTCACTCGACATGTTGCATGTGCTGTATATCCTTGTTCGTTTTTCTCCATATGGGCCACAATTACTGGTTGTTTAAAGGAAGTCTTTAATTTTAAATGCAAAGATAACGCAAATAATCTTTTGTATAACAAAAAGGGAGAGGCCATGCTGGTGGAGTGATATCAAAGCTTCACTTTGGTATAAGTCATCATCTCGCGAAGGACGAGGTCTCCCATAATAGCCGGTCCCAAGCGAACAAATTGTTGATGCCATCAATTGACAAACAATCTCTAATGGCACCGAATTTCTCCGTAAGACAGTCGCGCCGCAGTGTATTGTGCTAGACCAACTTCCTTCTTCTCAACATGCCATTCAAATGGCTTCCCGAATATTAGAATTGTTGTGCCACTGGGTTTGAATCATCATTCAGGAAATATGTGGTGCCCATTTAGGATATTTTAATTCGAGAAGCCTTCAGGTCTGTGCTGTGCTTAGAAAACCAGTTTTTAACTTTTTTAATTCAGAAGTTTTTGCTTATTTTGCTTTTTCGGTACCGTACCTTTACCAGAAAGTGTTAAAAATATATACTGCTGACTACGTCCACCTGTTTAAATAATCGAGAGAGTAGACACCACGTACAATAGAAGACACACACTCACAGCTTCTAGGCTCACCTAAGATCGAGACCGTTGTGGCGTTAACATACGGATGCGGTATGAATTTTATGATGTAAATTAGGCGAGCAATCGAACGTGACGTCATCGATGTTGCAAATTTGATCGTAAAAATGCTCAAGAAATGCTCATCTGCGTTCCTTTGTATGTGGTAGACACTTTCTGTACTTGACTACTAGTTATCGGAAACTGAAAACGTGCTTGTCGGTCAGCTTATTTACAACATAGTGATTGGTGTGATTTATGAAAGTGATAGTGAATAGCATTGTTTGAAACGTCGTTTGTGAAGTGTGCAGTCCTTTAGTGAATGCAAGATAGCAGGTCAATGTCAGTACTCTGCTGTGAATATTTAATTATTTATCGTTCTTTTATTTAAATAGCCTATTGTCTGAAGCAAATACCATGTTTTTATTAAGGTGTCTGCGAATTTGTATCATTGTATAAGTTTTACTACATTATTATTGACTCGCATCGCTCGGATTTCCTCCTATTTCACTCAGTTTGGGATGTTCTCGTAATGAAGTATTGTATTCACACTCGTGCTACGCGCCAAGTATCTGTTATATTCAACGTTTAGTCAATGCTGCGTAGGTATATTATTAGCTCAGCGTTTCATGGCTGATGGCCGTCATACAGTCGTTACCAGTTCCTACTTCTTGCCTCTTAGTGCCTTAAATTAGCATAGTAGCACAGCCTGCCTCGTGCAGCCATGAAGGTGCTGGCATCAGGACGGCCGAGTCGGAGTCGTGATTCAGGAGTCTGTTTGAGCGCACGTGGAGTCGGTATCGGAAACCCGCTGGTCTTTAAAAGAAGTCGTAATAATACTAATAGCTAGATATGGTACGTAGTTTCACTGGTTCGCACAGAAATTGATTACTTTAGTTTGATGACGTTGGAGTCGGACCCGTGCTATATTTAGATCCTAGGAATCAAAATCGGAGGTTATAATCATGACTTATATTTCCCGACTTCGCAACCTCGACATGAAATACCTACGAGAAATAGCCAAGAAACACACGTTGCCAGCCAGTGCTGGACGGTCGTGCCTGGGGACAGGTAAGGTCGCTTCAAGGTCGGCGGTTGTGCATCTCTGACCTCACCGCACGCCTCTGACTTCCGAGATATTTGTCTCTGTGAGCATCTTAAATGCCTTATGCGTTGTGGTGTTCTCTTCATGCATGGTGTCATGCTTGGCAGAGAGTGCAGCATTGACTCCTCAGCACTTGACCCTATCCGTTCCCAAGCTGTGCTAGGTAGGTACCTCCCCACTATTTAGAGGCTTTTCCCCTTAGGAATACCTATCATAATCCTTGTAGCAAAGAAACACAACATGATAGGAATAGGGTTAAGTGCTTGTTGTGCCCATTTTTGTTTTGTGAGCATAGCAAATATTGTGTTATTCCCACCAAAAGTAATGTTTAACCCATTAACGCATCCTGCTTTTTTTTCTTGGGCGATGTTAATAATGTTATTCGTATAAAAAAATGGCTTACTTTAAGGGGGATGTGTTCAATCTAACATGAAAGAAATACATACAACCCATTAATTATATCATGGCCTCTTTTTACATTTTTTTAATTGATAAGCAAGCTTCAGAAAAATTTTCCATGTATCGGACGTTTTTTTGCGGAGACTGTTGCCATTGACTGTTATTAATCAGGCACTATACGTACGTATAGCGTATGATCAACTATATAATGAATGATTTTATGCGGTACTATTTTGGATGATGGCTTGTCATAATAATGACTTTCGCTCATAATACATATAGGCAACTGATAGCCATTTTCTTTATGTTATGTCAAACATAAAGATCAAAGAACTACTCTCAGTCATCAGTGTTTCCCGTACTTCATGGTGAACATTTGGAATAGACTACCCTCCGAAGTTGTTGCTTACGTTCACAGCTCTATATATCTTGTGTCGCTCGTTCGATGCCAACCCAGTCACGCGAGCTCTTTGTTGGGTCTAGTTTTGTTGACTCGACAGTTGTTTGCATGCGCTGCGCCGTGGCGGAACTTTCCTTCCTCAGAGATGAGGAGGGTGGGGGCCGTGGGTCATTTGAACCCTCTGTCAAATTGGCGTTATAGTTCTTAGTGACCCGTGGTCGACTTCAGCCGCGCTTACTCCTCTAGGACCAGTGGGCCTGTTTCCGCATCACAAACCCCTGCATGTTGGTTTCCCAGTTGAGGGTGCGATCTAAGTTGACTTTACCTTTACTTTGGTGCAGTGTCATTGCATTTAAAAATCGTCTCGACAAATACTGGGAGCAACATCCTCCACAGTAACGAGCTCCTCCTCCAGTAGTAACAAATTCGTAACGGCCAAAGCTTCTAAGCCACAGTAATTTACAGTTCATGTCACGACTTACTTAACGTCTACAAGCTCCCCGGATCTGCAGCACTTAATTGTGCTTGCGTGATCTCCTTGTCTGACCTTATTACGTTTTCTTCTTCTTCTTCTTCTTCTCCCCCCCCCCCCTCACAGAATTCTCCATGATTCCGGACAAGATCATAGTTTCGACAGGCCAAAGCTTCATACGCTTTTCATTACTACTCACTTGCAATATTTAATGTGACATTTTAGCTTATGAAACTGGGTGAGCTAATAGTCCCTTTGCTTCCGAGAGCCACCGCCTCCGGTAAGAATAACATACGAGCATGTGTCTTCGTGTGGGCTTTGCTTTCGGACAAATTCAATCATAGCTGTTTCAATATGTAGTTTTTTGATGCACTATTTACAAGAGTTTGTATACAAGGCACGCGAATCCGTAATGCTGTTAGTTTGTGCTGCAGCAAAACGGGAAATGTGTAAATGTGAATGCTATAATTGGACTAGTTTTTGTATTACTCTGCTTGTATAGTAATTATTCTGCTGGTACGTGCTTCGATGCGCTACTTGAATACGGTATGACTTGATAGTTCATTTGGTTCACTTTCTTAAACCGGAACGCACTTCATTCAGCTCGCTATTTTAGTAGAAAATGTTATGGATGGTAATTAGAATAGTTATCCGAATTTATTGTATTTTTGTGCATTTTGTGGTAGGTTGTCATGATAAGCTTTTGAAATTAGTTGAGCATATGTCTAATACTACGCTGCTGTGTGTGAAGTCTGTCCTTTAATTTCGGGTTCCCAGCAAAGCGATGAACTACGAAGAAGCGTCGGAACTTTGAGTAACATTATTTTGTATGTGTATGTAAATATATAGGTGTAAATTGAGTTTACTGAAATTGCGTTTTTTAGTACCAACTGTCCGGTCTTCTTGTCATTATTCTTGTATTTTTTTCTTGGAAACACTAAATTCGGTACAGGGGCTGTATTTATAATTTTACATCAGTGTGCAATGGGCCTCCGAGGAGAGAGGTTCTAACGTCTTTGCTTGCATTTCAATTTTGAAATGGAGGACCAGCGAAGCGCTATCGGCATCTGATGCCTTATTACTGCAGAAATATAAAGAAAGCAACAAAAACCTGGCTGCCGATACATCCTGTAATTTTTTAGTAATAGATGCAGTTCGCTTTGACCGGCCAAAAGAAATTGACGTTGACTAACTAAGAGCTGGATCTGACGGGACAAATCTCAGATATGCTCTACATATCTAAAACAAACGTGGATAATAAATTTCTATCTAAAGCATGGGACTTTTGGCCAAGCCAATATCAATGTCGTACACTACATATATGAAACATTACGGCAGACCGAAGTAACGCACTACCTGTCGTATCGACTCCCGTCCATTCTTCTCGCTTTTCACTCGACAAGTTTCATATTCGAAAAGAACTTTCGCAAGGCGCCCTGAGTTTCACGCTCTGTTGTCTGTCACTCAGAGAATCATGGACTCGACTGGAAATATCTTTCGTAACGGTAGCATTCTTTGAGAGAAACGTGGCAATTAAGGCTGCCAAATATCTTGCGCAATGACCCCTCATTGCACAACGTATAATTGTGGCTGCGGGGGTGAAATGCTCGCTCACGGAGCGCCCTTATCTGTTAACGAGGCGTTAGTGTGGCACCTCCCCACGTGCAGTAGCTGCCTGGGGGATGCTTTCACTTTCGTATGTGCTGAGGGGGTGATGCTCTCTTTTTGGGGAGACGGGGCTCACTTTAGCAGCCCTGTTGCTGACATGTTGGGGAGACGGTGCTGTGTTTTGTGGGGATAGTGACTTCGTCTTTATTGGGTGATGGAGAGTGTATTTATTGCACGGATAGCCTATTTCGCGGCGAAATATGGATAGCTAACATACGGACGTTTTGCTACCTTGACTTCATCTCGCATGAAACTACCCTTAGGGATTTAATCTAACCTAAGCTAACCAAACCTGTATACCTACTCAACCTTAGGCCTACTTACCTTATTTAGGGTTGGGATGCAGGACAAATATCCATACGTGCTGCATCCGTCTCGACCATTGTTGCTACGAAGCAACGTTGCTTGTCACCAATTTCGCTATTCACGAAAGTCAGTGTTACTATTGCTGCCCCTTGAAAAAAATCTTAGCACATACGGTTTTGGAAACTATATCACATGGTGAGCCTGACTGCGCCGGCGTTTACCTCTATTTTTTATCACCGGCGAACGAAATTGTTCAGCTATAATCACAATCCCTTGCTGGCAGTTCGGTGGGTTAACTCAGATGAGAAAAATGCTAAGACAGCTGACTCAACATTGTCAGCACCCTCTCCCTTCCTTTCTCACGAGTGATTGTCCTACGCCGCGAGGCATTCTAAATTTTCATTTGGAATACGTTACTCCTTAAAAAAAAAACTTGTGCAAATGCAATTTCTTTCTCTCAATTCACCGATTTGCCATAGCTTTTTCGAATATCAGGAAGAATTAAGTCATTCGTTCGTCGATCAAAGAGGAAAAGCAAAAACCTTAGATCTACAGCTTGTTATACAGTATTACTCAATCGGAAATTTCTAGGCATTTACCTATCGGCTGCCTATGGGAAAACACTGAAAGGTATCCGGTAATATCGGATAAATGCATCTAAATTTCCGATTGGGTAGCATCCTCAGGCATTTACTAGAAGCATCTGTACCTATATTGAGCGTTGATGACGCCTGCTTAGCAGCCATGAAGGTAAACGTCAGATATGAGGTCAGATCCTCTTCTCAACATTGATGTCAATTTGGCAGGTTGTCAGATAGGTAGTTTGTCAATTTGGTAGGTTGTCGATTTGGGAGGTTATCAATTTGGTAGGTTGTCAACTTGGTAGGTTGTCAATTTGGTAGGTTGTCAATTTGGTAAGTTCCGTAGCGAGGAACCTCAACCTGGGTAAGATGAGGTTAAATCTTTTGTGGACCTGTGGCTTAAATCTACGGAGTGACTTAGACGCTACGCGCGGATCTACATATACAGTAAACTCTCTCTATAACGGACACCCTGTGAGACCGTTCCTGTTAGCGCATCGCAGGAGTTGTGCTACGGAACATACTGTTGGGTTAACTTGGCTGGCACCGCGGATGCTGGCTTCAGCGTGGTCAGACGACGTGACATC
>LQNS02000303.1:12786411-12813903 GCA_001587735.2 Parhyale hawaiensis
TCGGTCATTTACTCTTTGTTATATACCTAACAACTCATGTTAATTTCATCAAAATCCATCCATAACTTTTTGAGTTATGGCATCAAGAAAAATAAGGCAGACAAACAAACGGATGGACATATCTTCACCAAAAGTTAATCATCTGTTCCTCCTAACATACCTAACAATCCCTGTAAATTTTATCCAAATGGTTCATAACTTTTTGAGTTATCTTGGTGACAGACAGACAGACAAACACGACGAAAACATAACCTCCTTGGCGGAGGTAATTATCACTGAAGTTTGCCAGGCGTACGTTAACTATTCTACCAAAACATCGCCACGACGTGCCACATAGCCTTCAGTTTGTCCATAGGACAGTTTCGGTCTCACGGCGTAGCTCGACTTCAACAGAAGCCCGCCATGTAAATATTTTGTGTCATGTGAACAAGCAGTCGAGAGCATGCAAACATCTTCTGCCCGTGTCGGTCCCGCCCTTACCTTCTGATGCAGAAAAAGCGACAGCTCGCAGGGGAAGAAACCGCAAAGAAGTACAGCCTTGAGGTAACGCTTTCTGCTGGCAGTGTTTCTGCGCTGCGGTGCAGCGTCGCTATTCTTTGGTAATTACATGCGGGCGCCCAAGGCTTCGCGATTACCACGTGCCTTTTTGACCCGCTGCATCCGCTTTATTTTTCTTTGGACGCCTCGAATTTCATATCAATAAACAGAGGCTCGCAACACGTTATTAACGTGTCTAACCCGCTGCATCCGGGTTTTGCTTATTTCAGCGCACGGTTATTGTATCGGTAGATTTAATGATAATGTTACAACGTATTTGACCCGTGTCATCGTCTTTATATTTAATTCTTCCCTACGATTGGTCTATCAGTATATCTCTTCTTCAATGTGTAGCGCACTGATAACATGAAGCTATTGTACACGCTGTAGTCGCCCTATCTTGTGGAGATGTTCCAACTGTTGTTGATCCCTTGTCGGCCCGCTAACTCGTAATTAGTAACGAACAACATTCCTTGAGTGCAATTATATTTAGTAATTAGTTTAATATATCTTTTTTTTTATATATAAATGACCCTACTAGTGTTTTCTTCTCTGTGTATCCTAGCAGACTGTCCACCCTGCGATTCTCATAGGTTACCTACCTTAGCATGATTTAGACCTTCATGACGTCTGTCTTCCGTACCTATAATGTTTTTTTTTTCAGCTTCATACTCCTACAGATGATGCTGCGTTCTGTATTCACTCGCGACTCGCTGTACCCATACGCCTTCATATCGCGTGTGGGAATACCCTCGTTCGTGGGTTCCTAGTTTCGACGGACGTGCTATATTTCCCTTCATTTTGCGTTTTCTGGAACATGCACCTTTGCAGTTGTAAATCTAACAGTCTGTTAGCTGTCACATTTCGCTTATTTGCAGCCCATCTATGTTGAAAAAAATAAAAATTCTCAATTTGCCGTGCCTAATTTCGGCACAGCAAACGTTGCGTCAACAAATTATTTAAGAGAATGTGTGAGTTTCGTGAGCGGTATGAGACTATGAGTGCAGTATTCAGTGCTGTATTGTGATGTCGTTGACCTGTAGGATCTTCCATATTTTGGCTCCGTAAAGCAAGTTTTTAACGTGTCTTTTGACGAGCTGCATCCGCTCAGTTTTGACACAACGGAACTCGGTTCCACTAAAATTTAGAGCGATAGTACACATGTTGTTAACCTGTTTTTGACCTCTAGCTTCCGCTTGTCTCTCGCAGAGATCAGGAAGCTCGATAAAAACGAAACATGATCAGCTATTGATATTACCTATAAGTCTCCATTTATTCGTTTGCAGAATAGGTTATCATTTATTGTCACTAACCAATAGAGGTAATACTGTGGCTGTTGTCAATACGTATTTACCGCTTATGTACTGGCTCTTGAGTTCTTGTTAGAACGTTCCGGATAATATTTTGTTTGCCAGTAGGAATAAAAGCTCTAAACTGACGATAAAAATCATGTATTACTCATTCAGACCAGCTGGTTTCGACCCACATGTCATTTTCAATGAACACATCTGGAATTATTGAACAATAAAACTGTCGAAAAAGTTCTTACAGTAGAGATTATAGCACAAAATATACAAAACTTAAATGGTATATAATGGTACGGCTGTTTGATTTACGTTTCAAAGTGGTTAAGAGAGACCGGATGATTAATAATTGGTCTTTCCTCAGTGGAAACACCAATCATCTGTTCTCTCTTAACGACTTTAAAATTTTAACTTCTGCCAATTTTAATGTTAGGGTCTTAGAATCTCGGTATATAGCTAAAAATCGTCCGTCTTTATACGTAGACCAAACAGCCGTACCATTATATACCATTTAAGTTTCGTTTATTTTGTGCTACAATCTTTACTGTATGAACTTTTTTCTGACAGTTTTATTGTTTATTAATTCCAGATACATTCAGTAAAAATGACATGTACGTCGAAACCAGCTGGTCTAAATGCGTAATACATTATTTTTTTTATCGCTCCTTTAGTGTTTTTATTCTTACTGTGAATTAGGTTTGCCACCAGTCGTTCAATATCCGATATTTTGTTAACAGATTAACTTTTGTGGATGCGGAATTTCTGGTCGGTCTTTAGTTGTAATGTAGTAATATCAAATGAGATACATGTTTGGAGCATAATTATATCGAAATACTTCTAACGACCAAAGAGAAATGTGTTACCTCACTTCCCTTTACTGTCTATTTCTACAATAAACATTCTAAATCATGACATTAAACGATGAACTTCAATATTAGGACGAGTATTTCATATCCCGGTTTACTTATGCTAGTTTAACGTCGTGTCTCCGAAGCAATTATGTTTACAACGGTGCTCTAGTTCGTCGCAGTTAAATTTACTTCATATGTTTGATAATATTGGATCAAGGATGTTTTATTAATTCCTGTGGAAACCCTAAGTAAATATCTTGGTTCGATGTACAGCGAGCGACCGCAGTTGCAACGATAATAGAGCTTAGCGTTTGCAAAACGAAGATTAATTTATTTCTCGCTGGATCGTCAGAGAAGCGGGGAAGCATTTCGTAGGAATCCATTAATGTTGGAAATCTTGTTTCTTAATTGAAATTTACAGAGATTGATGTTCTTTGCTGAAGGCCTTCATGAAATTGCTATTGTATCTTTTGTTTTGTCGAAATTACAGTATAGGTACGTCAAAACTTGCGGCCACCAACGTGTAGAAGATTGAGCACGTTGCAGAGAGATAATCAGAAAGAGTGAGCAATCTAGCGTGGAGCCGTTTCGTTGGATGTGTTGTTTGATTTATCTACCGTTTATATAAATTAAACTTCTATGTGCAAAGCCTTAATAATGAAGGGGGTAAATTCTGCTTAATTACGACCGTCATATGTTGCTGTTGCAGAGTAAGCGAAGCCCGAGAATTTGTTAGGCGTCACAGGCCCTGAATTGTTTTATATGAGTCGACCTTCACAATATTGCTGTTTCATATTGTAAGCTGTGGAGAAGTTGCAATAAGAGTACAGGTTACGTACGTATCACAGGCACAGCATTAATATATTTTTATAAGACGTTCATAACAGGTAATTGTTCAGAAGTGAGGGAAGCCAGAAAATTGTTTACGCGCAACAGGTACCTAGCTCCAGGATGAATTCTTTTATCAGAAGACCTTCATAAAGTTGCTGATGCATCACGAGTGAAGTCATAACACGATCTGGCAGACATAAAGAAACCACTAATTGGGACTATGACGCAGCCCATCTCCTGCTGACAGCCCAACGATCGGAAGCCGTTGTCGCTCAGGCGAACTTGATTCGCCTTCAGTGTTGGCTGCTGGCTACAGATGCACCCTTGCGTGTCTCTATTATTTTATTTTCCGGGGGAAAATGATGTGCATGGAGTCTTGCAGTAACGGGAAGATCCTGGGGAATTTCGGGACTTGTGTTCATATTCGTTAGGTGTTTGTTATATACTTCTGAATTCATCTTATTTATGTATTATTTCGTTCTATTGTATATAATGTTTAGCGGATAGGAAGCGAGTAGGAGTATGTTGTCGAAAAGCTCAATTTCCGAACATTTTCTCCCTTGCCTTTTCATTCGCGTGCCGAGGTTTGTTGCTTCTCTGGAACACTGCAAGGAACGTCGCTCCACAGGCCCAGTTTTCGTGTTATTTTTTTTTTTATAATCAAATACCTATCCCTTCTTCGCTCATAGTACTCGCTCTAATGGTGTTTCGTGTGGCTTTCTTTCTTTTCTTTCCCTAGTTTGCCGTTCTTGAATATGCGCTTCTTTGGCTGGATGTAGATACCTACAATTTGTAGATCCTCGCTTCAAATTGCAGTTAACGTCGAAGGTAAAGGTATCGGCTGAGACTGGGAACATAATCTATATAAAAAAAAACGTAAAGTCCTTTCCCACGACAGTTATGCCTGAGCAGGGAGCGGATACGAAATGCATCTCCAGCATGGAAGTGCGTCGCGTATCGCTGGATACGACAACATGCATGTGGACTTGCCTATAGGTTCCCACAGATGCGATGCACACGTCGCTGTCATTACTGCGGTTATGTTCCGTTGCGTGGGGCGGACCGGCACTGCGAGATGCCATCGCTATAACACGACGATTGGTGCCGCCGGCGGTGGGGTGATGCGTCCGCAGTACACTAATCTTACGGTCACTTGCTTCAATCCGTTAAATATTTGAGATGGTTTTTAACGAAGGGCAATAATAATAAGGATTATAATGTACTGCGATGCTTGCGATTTCTGTCCACATGCGTCTGCCTACACGCTTACAGTGGCTTACTCAATGAATTAAGCAACGGTTTCAACTGAAACTATTTAAAACTGATGATACGTTCGTTAGTGAACAGAAATTTATTTGCCATTTTTTTCGATACGTGAGGTGTAAAAAATTCAAACTTTTTATCTCCCAAGAAATGAAATATTTTTGGCTAAAATTGACTGACCACTTTTATAAGGCAAAGAGCTCGCTTTATGTTTTGAGGTGAATTTCAGACGTGTATACTTCGCCCGGTAAATACGTTAGTCTGTGTTGCGCCTCGCTTTTCTAGTGATAGTATACAGTATTGCCCTCCCCCAAGAGAAGACTGCATACGTTATATGCCTTAACTTACTCCATTCCTTTGGGACTTCTTTCTCTCGTGCCCACTTTGTTTCATTCCTTTTTAATACTCGTGCTGATGATGGATGCTTTGTTCTGGTCTTCCTCTTTTTACGTTTTTTCTGCACCCCTGCGTTTTGATCCAGTGTGGGAACATCGTCGTTCATTTGTTGTAAGTTTCTCTCCCCATACCTGCATGTCCGTCCTCTTCCCTTAACTTCAAACAATGCTTTTGATCTTAAAAAGTGTAGAGTAACGTTTAGTTTGGTGTAAACTTTGCTTTCTACTGTTGGTATTCCGGTAACAAGTAGGTACAATTTCCGTACCTAGTATTTGAATATCTTATGTCCCTCGTGGTGTGCCCCATAATTAGCGTAAATTTTTTTAAATTATAGGCACAGTTGAAGCTAAAAACCATCGTATGCTACTAGTATCGCGACACGTGAATTTGGAGTGTACTGCGTGATACAGCTAAACGTTAAAATATTATTGCTAACGTAACGTTTTGCTGTGAAGACTGTGAAAGATGTTAGTACCTTCGCTTGTATTATTGCCTACACTGTGCGTGTTGGATCTCCTAGCCGATCGTAATGGTTTCTCCTTCTACTTGCAGTGTTGCTGCTGCTGGTGCTTGCGGTGACTGCAGCGGGATCTCCTGTACCGAGCTCGCCGTCACCGCACCCTCCGTCAGCAGCTGCGGGCTACCAGAGGAACCGGGACGTCCTGCACCAAGGCTCCCTTGCCTCCCAGTTGCACCCCGGTGCTGTGAGTGACGTCATTTATATGAGACACGGTCCTGCGAGGGACAATAATCCACCACAAAAGATATCCACCGACAGTCCTACGGGTCAGGCTACTGAATTTTCTACTCCCGAGAGGGCGACTTTGTCTCTCGTCGAAGAGTCGACCTTTTCCATTCCTGAAAGATTGTCGCCACCGCCTGCCGAAAATGCTCCCGGTGCCAGTCAGCCTCCTGAATCCACACATAATACAAATGAAGAGACGACGCATCAGAGGCAGTCATTTTCTAGAACCGCTGCCTCCGATGCTGCCACCTACGAGGAAAGAGGCCGGGAGCTGGTCTCGCCCGGTGATGATAATGTAATTTTATACAAAGAAAATGCTAAAGAAAGTGATGCTACTGATAGTCCCGTTCAGAGTGCCAAGTCTACGCAGCCTAAAATGAAAGTCACTCATGAAGTCAGTCACGTATTGTTCGAAGTAAGCGAAGTCGGTCCTGGTAGATCAACTCTTCCTCTACCGACTATCCTAGTGGCTGCTACTCAGCCCATCCCTCTAGTCTTCGCAGCTAACCAGTCCACCAGCACAATGGCACCTGTGTTCGTTCCGCGAATATCCGTAAACGGTCGTCCCCTCCCTGTAATAAGAAAACACAATGCTTCTAAACTCGAGGTGCAACCTATTCCTACTATCCCTCCTGAGACCGTTCGAGATGATGTCATGGTTCCTGAAGTTGTAAGCGGCTATGCTTCCATGGCGGTGGCTCCCTTGCTATTGGCTGATACGGAAGAAGTTTCTTCCACATCTCATCCAGCGGTAGAATCAACAACAGTAAGCATGCAGACAAGTACAGTGCTTCCACCAACTGAATCAGTAAATTTCAAAAATCCAGAAGAATTTGCTCTCCCACCGGATTCGAAGCGTAAGACAGAGCTGAAAGCATACCTCACTGACCTCCAATCCGAACCAAAGAAAGGAAGTTCTAAAATAACTTCGATATTAGATGTAATAGATGATGAGCACGATATCGAAGCCTTGGTTCCCAGTCGAAGCACTGTATCAGAAGTTCAAACTGAGGTTACAACCATGCCTGTTCCAAACGCTACCATCATTTCTACAGAAACTAGCAGTGCTAATGCACTATCGGACCCAGGTGACATAGGCTACAGCCCTGCCGGCAGCTTGTTAAACACTCCTCCTCCTGCTGAACAGACCTCCTTCCTGCCCATACTTCACGACCAACCTTACAAGCGCGAAGCCGTGGATAAGTCTTTGAATACTCTTGGTATCGCTGAATCGATGCCGTACGCCGACTACGAAAAAGAAGATGCCAATCTATTCTCTTTCGACCACCAAAATAGAGATCCTAGAGTATACATCGACTATCCCGACCTAGAAGAAGAAAAAGCTAAGTACAGGAAAGACAACGAGAAGAACTCGCATGAAAAGCCTCATGCCTTGAAAACGGAGGGTAAAGAACCTAAAAGTGAAGCCCTTGAGACGAAGAGGTTGAAAAAGCACAACGAAACAGGAACATACGAAACTGTTATTTTTGGTGAAAGTCTTGCCGAACATATCACCGGTACAAAAGTTCCTCCTCATCCTGTTAACGGTGAAGGGACTGCGCCCCAAATATTAAAACCCTCAGCCGAATTGCGTGTCTTCCCAGATGAGGACGAGAGCAGAAAAGAAGAAAAGGACGTCGAAGAAGCTGTCGCTGAAAGCGAATCTGACCCTGAAATTGGCAGTGAAACTCGATTCGCTCTTACATCCATTCCACGAGACAGTACAGAAAGAAACTCAAGCCTAACGTTAACCGAGGAGCCTGTTGAAGGTCGAACGAATGGAGAAGTTGCCAACGAGTCGGAGTATTTCCCAAACGAGGGTCCCGAGGAGGTTGCGGTCGTCCAGGAAGATAGGAGTCTTCCTAAAACCCAAAATAGTAAACCTGCGTTTGATGATATAGTCCGGCCTACTGATGATGTCAAACCTGAATTTGCCGGTATCGTCCGGCCTGCCGGTAATGTGAAGGAATTACTTCCTGAACGCGTCAGTAGTGAGCAGGTCGATCCCGTTGCTGATGTGGAGAAAGAAGAAAGTATTGACGCTGCTGCTGCTGCTGACTATTCCGAGGAGAACACAGCTCGGCATGACCAAGATGTCTTCTTGAGTAGGTCTGAGAACGGCGACAATGCCAAAGAAAAGTTGCCGAACGTTTATATAGAGGAAAAATCGGATTTGTTGGATGCACCTAACTTGAATCCGAGTACTGTGGACTCGAGGCATGAATTTGATGCAGAAATACCGTCGAATATCGAAGAGTTGCTTAACGTATCTCCTCCAAGTGCTGCCGCTGTCGCTGAGGCTGCAGTCTTAACGCATATCTCCGTCGACCGCTCCAAAGAGTCCCGGTAATTTATACTTTTATTATTTTGATCGTGATCTAATAATTAGGAATATCTTCTTCTAATAATGTAATTCACCCTCCTTTCGTCTAATTACTTCTGCCAAGGAGGTTATGTTTGCGTCGAGTTTGTCTGTCGGTTACTAAGATCAGTTAAAAAATTATGGACGGATTTTAACGAAATTTACAGGGATTGTTAAGTATGCTATGAGGAACAGATTACCTGTTGATGAAGATCCGTCCATCTGTTTGTTTCTCTGCCGCATGTTTCTTAATGCCATAACTCAAAAAGTTATGGACGGATTTTTATAAAATTTAATGAGTTGTTAGGTATATTACAAAGAGTACCTAAATGACCAAATTTTTGTGCTGATTTTTTGTTCGTTCGTTTGTGGCTGTGTTAAATTTTTTGCTTCTTAGCACAATAACTGAAAAAGTTATGTACGGTTCTTTATGAAATTTAGAGGAGTGTTTAGTTACGATATGTTAAAAGACATAAATGATTAAATTTTGGTGATGATCGGTTTGTCTGTTTGTGTTATCTTATGTTTGTTAGCTGCATCACTCAAAAATTTATGAACGGATCTTCAAGAAAATTATATACTGGAATCGTTAATGCTGGCAAAAGGCACAAATGAGTAGATTTTGGTGTTGATACAAAAAATCACGGTTTCAGAATCAATTTGAATTTTTTGTTACCGTTGCCTTGCTTGGCGGAGGTGTGCGCTCTCAGAGTGCTTGAGTTCATTAATTTTCCATTGCTCACTAGCAAACGTGTATCATTGTATTCATCTTCCATTGGCCACTCACGATCGTGTATCAGTGCGCTCATATCCATTCATAGCCTGCAAAATGAGTTCACCTCACTTTCTGCTCTTTGAGTGATAAATATCCCACTTTCGTAGACAAGACTTGCTCATACTCTCATGCCTAACATTACATTGACTTGCTGCTCTAATAGGTACAATATAACGTACGGTATGCAGTGAACATTCACTGATGTGCTGTTCTTTC
This sequence comes from Parhyale hawaiensis, assembly GCA_001587735.2. Classification (NCBI taxonomy): domain Eukaryota; kingdom Metazoa; phylum Arthropoda; class Malacostraca; order Amphipoda; family Hyalidae; genus Parhyale; species Parhyale hawaiensis. Next base: position 12,795,692 of record LQNS02000303.1, read on the forward strand.
GAAGGCAATCAGAGCACTAGCGCTAATTTACTGCAACGAATCAATTTATTTTGTATTCTTTTCTGAGTTTCGCTTGTTTACTATAACTAATATATTTTGTATCTACAGAGCTCTGGACTCGAGCTTGACTGCAGACAAGCACGTGCACAACATCATCCCGTCGTCAGCAGCCCCAGACGCGAGAGATCCGCAGGTGTCGGGCAGCGTGTCGGCCGCACGGACTGCAGCCGACATGGGCCTGGTGACGGCCATTGTGTGTGGCGTCGTCGTGACGGTGCTGCTGCTTGTCGGTGAGTGGCGGTCGTAGTTGTCGGTCATCCTTACCATCGTCTTTGACTTAAGCTGTCAGTGAAATCGTAATGTCGATGGTGTCACAGTTGATATCGTTGAAGTTCTGGAAGAGTCGGCATTTCCCGACTTGTCCCTAGTGCACTTATAAAAACTCACCGTACCTCATGTAGGTGCAATACCACTGCACTACTGAAGCTAGTTTCGTAGAGCAGCACTTTGCTAGCGCTGTGTTTCCATAATAAACACATTGCCGCTTTACAGGACTTGGGCTATTCATATACAACCAGCGGAGATCATTCAACAGACCCAAGGCCTTGGGGTCAGACCGTGGCTACGCCGGATCCGACTCCGGAGGCTATTTGGACGACCAGTGCCAGTCTTCCTACACCAATTCCCATCTCGATATTCCAAAGGTAACTTCCGCTATTCTCACTTACCTTTACTGCATATACGAACGGGGTTCAGTGGCCGGCTATTGCAGATAGACATCGACTTTGGACCTCTTTGAGGTGGTCGATTGTTCATTTTTTTTTATTTTTTCCATTTTCACACAATGCCATTCCTACAGAAAGCCAAATTTTGCTCGTTCGTGACCACTGTTAGCGCAATTTTATTGACAGGTGTGGTTGATACCGTATGCTGGAGCTACAGGCTTAACAAAAAGAGTAGTTGTACTTACGATTTGCAAATGCAGTGAAACTTGGACTAAAAAGAAGAGCCAGTGACCCCGTGAAGTCCCATTCTGATTAGCACCGGATCAAGTGGCACAGACCCGACGATGAATTAATGGGTTATGTGTTTGTTATCTAACAATATTTTATTTAGGTGAATTCAGTATGGACTTCTTTTTGCCGAAGTCCTTAGCATCATTTCACCTCAACTCCTGATTCTGACGAATGTTTTCTCTTTCCATAAAAATCTTGTTTATTAAATATAATTTAGATAAAGCTTAAATTAAAAAATATGAAATGGGTATAATATTGAGAACTGAACAAGATATCTGACGTTCTGTGGTTCTGTGTCTGGTTTTAATCCTTTTTTTTTTATCGGCTCCAATCTAATCTGTAAAAACCAAGTCCATAGCTACCTGCCTGCTGCGCCGAATGTCATTATATTCACCTTCGGGACCATCTCAATACAATAATAACCTTTGGAAGCATGGTCTTTAATGAGATTCTTCCTCCCAAGAATGAACCAGCTTTTAAACCCGTTTTCTAGGGCAAATTGCTACTTTTTATCATCCTGTGCAATTGAAGAACATCGTAATGGTGGTTTTACAAAATTGCCAAGGACCTGGGTTGTGAATTATCGATAAGCCCAAGTGCTGTCGATATTTTCTAGTTCTTTGGTTCAAAAGTAAATGCCATTTAGGATAGTGGTTCATTTCAGCGTCCATGTTCCTGATTGTGGCCCCAAGCTGCTTCCAGGCGGTGCTTAGTTCCGTCTGGTGAAAGTCTCTGTGAAAATTTGAATATTTTTAGAAGTATTCGTCAGCCTATGAACTGTTCAACCTACTATCCTACCTATAATTTATATTTTCATCCAGCAGCTTTGTAGTAAACTTGTTCGCACTAATATAAGTGAACTATGACTTTGCCTCCGTAGGGCAGTTGGATGGGTTATAGGGTGCTGAGTTATGATACGTGAGCTCCTTCTATGTTACGGGGAGCAGCGCCCCCAGGGGCTCCCTCAGGTTGCATTAACCGTAGCCTGCTAAAGCTTCGACACGTCGTTCATCTGTGGTTGTCATTTTGTTTTCTTTCCATTTTTATTTTCATTCCGCTTGTACTTTCCTCTGCTCTTCCTCTTCTATCCTGACTTCTCATTCCCATGCGCATTGTTCCTGTGCGAGAACACCCTTTTGCGGGAGTTCCACGCTTCTACCGAAACATTACATGGCCCTTCCTTATCCTCGGTTGAAACACCATAGTTTAGCTTAGGGTAAAGGTGAAGTCAACTTTGCGATTACCATTGATGTGGAAGAAGACTTGAACGGCTGCAATTTCTACTCATTGGTGTAGCTCTACTGTATGTGACTATTATAATAGACAGATTGCTAAAAGTGACTTTGCAATGGCGATCTATCTTTGTTTCTCCTCAAGTTCATCCTAAACGTTGCAGATATTAATAATTCGGTACCGATATGATATGATATGTAGTCTACCTCAATGTAGGTAGCTAAGTGTAAAGTCAGATTATTGTAGGTTCGTATGGCCGGGCGCTCATTGAGCAGGGCAGATGCAGCACAGGCGTGGTGCGCACATTGAGATGCAGTCCGTCCTCCCGCGTGGGGTTGTGTTGATCATGACTTGCCTAAAACTTACTCCCATCCTATGTTATGGGGAGCAGCGACCCCATCGGGATTTTAAGGTTACTCTAGCCATAGCTAAGGTCTTGGGGACGTCTGTCTTTCGTGCCCACTTTGCTTCATTCCTGATTTCGTGCTCCTATTGATCTTACTTTCATCTGTTCTTATTCTTTCCCGACTTGCTGTTCCCATGCGCGTTGGTCCACCGTCGTGCATGGGTTCCACGTTTCTGTCGACATACTCCTTGTCCCCTCCTTTTCTTCTCTTTAATAACCTTGGTTGTATCTGGGGAGGCTTAAACTGCTAGAACAGTATGACAATAATGCCGAAAATTACATTGGAAACTCTAGTTCCTGATTCCAACTTGAACGAGTCGTAGAAAATAATATTTGACATAGAGCAAAGAGGTCAGTGTGGAGGAGTGAATAAATGAAGAAGAGGAAAACACACGGAGAATTTTCTCAAACTTTTGAGCGGTCTGATGCAAGTTCCGCTCATATAAACAGGATGACTAGTGTCATACAGCGCTCTTTGATGGCGAACAGCCTCTATGAATTGCTCCGTGGACGACATTGTGAGAACTAAATGAGTGAGTTGCTATCGAGCTGCGCCGCACGTGGCACAGGAAACTGCGTTTGGACGACTGCATCGCGCAGGCCGACACAGGTCTGTACCAGCTTCTGCCCTGCGTGTCAATATGCTCTTAGGTAAGAACCAGTGAGACCCAGTTTTCTGCCCTGCTCGTGCTGTGTGGCCTGTGTCTCAATGTGCGCCCGGCCTAAGAATACGTTGGGTTTAGCTGGAATAGACTCACTGTAGGCCCCACACACACTGTACGTACCGGTACCACACCCACCAGTCTGCTTGCACTGACCGATTCTGTCACCAATTCTACTATAGGACGTCCATCGCACTGCCTTGCCTGTGCATGAGGGGCGAACGCTCGCCTCTGCGCCTGGTGGAACAGCAGTGGCACCCGCCAGTCTATCTAACGAAGAGGCAAAATTATCCCTGCCTGCAAGGGAGGCTGCAAAAGCTAAACCGCTATTAACTGGGTTAACACGGGACAAAGTTGGGGATACAATCGTTCCATCTACCGAAGACATAATCAGGCCAGAGGCCGCAGTCGAGGGCACGGCATCGGTACCAACTGCAGTTGCCAGGGCCTTGCCCTGGGCTAAAAGAACCACTCATTCGAAGGTACTTTCCGGAGCACCGGATTCCGTGTCCAAGTCTACCGATGGCCGGTGTAAAACTTCACCTGCTCTGAGTGGCGTCAAATCTGCTTCAGAAAAACAATGTGACAGCCCCTCCAGTAGCTGCGGATCGGCAGTCTTTACGCTGTCCGCTATGCCATCAATGGTGTCCATCGACCTCACAGACATGGAGACCACGAATTTTCCGACCATCAGCCACTGTCCAGCTTCGTTTGAAGGTCATATGGGCAGGAGCCTTAATGGCCGTGGGTCCAGACCCTTCTTGGTCTATGCGCCGACCACGGAATCCTTACCGAAGCGGCCCACGGTGGGGGCCATGGACCGTCTCCTCTCCGCCGGACTTGAGCACTTAAGAAAAATTAACTTCGCTCGAAATTCCATCCCACTCGAAAGTATCAACACCGATGACAATAGAAGTGAAGAGCTTGTTGATTAACGGAGGTATTCATCAACCCCATTGCTAATTATCTTTGTTCGTATAGCAAAACTTGCTTGAAATGAATTGCTTCTATCCATTCAAGCAGTCAGTACCACCCCTTAGTGACGTTCTGCCGTACTGATGCTAAATTTGCTAATTATTTTGTAGATTTTCACGATCTGTTTCTGTATTGGCTTGTTAGCAACGGTATTTCGTTGGCAGCTTAATATCCTGAGCGATTACTTCATACTGTAACTGTGTCTGATAAGATTATATAAAAGTTTAACCGCTTTTAGGGCTCATTTGCTGTCGACTCGCGTCTCCTACCTTCACCTAATCGTTACATTTTGTCGGTGAACTTCTTTGAAACCACTGTTCTTGCTAATAGTTCATTTGTTCTGGCTGAACTTCAAGTAGAGTAAATCAGGTTCATGTGATTTAGCGGACAAAGTGTGCAGTTATACACCAGGAATCTTCTCGGCTGACCCTCGGGTCTACTCGTCGTAATCAGTTTCTCACAGTCTGAGAATGCCTAGTTGGTTTCTCTGAAATGTTGAGTCTTGTTGGTGCGAAGCAAACTAATCTGTACAAGCTGCGAAATACTCCACGTAAATTTTTGTATGCCTATACTGTATGTGTACTTGATTGATGTATTAGCTGTATATCTTGCGTATACAGTATAAAATTGCCTGTATTACTCCTGTAACTCTGGTGTATTATCGCCCGGCGTGCTCGGTCTCCTCGCTATTTGCTCGAAATATGACGCACGAATCCAATATTTCCGTAGTTATTTCGCAAATCTTTTGCCATCATTGAAGTATTGAAGTGTTGTTCATTTCTTATCCTCTCGGGTGCGTCAAAGAAAGCATGCAGGGTACGAGCGGTTAGCAGCCTCCCTGTTTTCGTAGTGCATTAACGCTAATAGTAAATAATGTAACGCAGCTGGTTTCTTCTATATTTTCCGGATTCCGATGTATATTGTGCAGATAATTATAAAATTGCATATCATCCCAGGGTTGCAGACGGAAGACAGTCTTAGGAGTCAGGAGATGGGGTCGGATATTAACTTATCTATTTATTTTCTAAGAAAAAATTCTGAGTCTGTTATATGTATTGGAGGTCCAAGGAGTCGACAGCTGGTTAAATTCAGGAATCAGGACTTGATCTACCTGACTCCTCAGCCCTACATCCCTCTGCACCTATTGCTCTAGTAGTGCATCAGCTGACCAGGTGTGGTCTCCAACCTGACAACCTGTCCGTACTCTCCCTTCTTCCACCTTCCACTCACGGAAGGTGGCGAGTGCGCTGTAGTTGGAAAAATGGTGCATTTAACCGCGTTTGGCTCGTCACGAGCATAATTCTAATACCAATGATTCGTATGGCTTAAGTTTGTATAAAGATAAAGTTTAATGGTTTTGGTGTTTTGTTCTTTTGCATCTCCCCAGTGGTTGCCCAGTATGAGGGTTCCACGTTTCTCGACATTCTACACGTCTTTTCGTTTTTCCTCGTTTTTGGAACGAAGTGCGTGCAGTGGAACGCAAGAATCCAAAGAACTAAATTTTCCAAGTAGGCTAAAAAAAAAATTTTTTCCGAGAATAATATTACTAAAATGTTAGCGAAAGATCCTCTTGTGTTGTCAGGGTTCGCTGTTTCTGCTTACTTGTCGTTCAGTTTACAGACTAGGTAGGTAACAGAAATGCAAGAGTTCTTCGTGTACTAACTCGTGGTTATGTTGCAGGGATGTTCTGATGACGTCATCAGCCTGGACAACGACTCGTTTCTGAACAGCCTCGAGTCGATGACCATCCAGAACCTCTGGACGGACAACATCAAGCACACCAAGCTCTGAGCGCCAGTCGTTCCTGCAGTGCACGTAACACTGTTGGTTTTTTTCGTAGACAACAGCTCTACTTTCTTTAACCTATCCTTTTTAATTTAATAGAAGGTAATTTCGTAATCGTGTATAAAACACAGTTACTGCGACCGCGTCACTGTTCGATTCTTGTTGGCTAATTCTAAATTATACAAGGTAATCGAAAATAAAAAAATGTGGTTTAGTTCACCCACACTACAGTGCGCTTGATTCCGTCTTTTATTTCTCGTATGCTGATCACCGATGTAGTTGAGGAAATTTTTATTGTTTACGATGCGCCTAATTCAGTGCTTTTATTAGAGGACCTTGGTTACAAAAATATTATTTGTTGTCACTGTGTGATCTGCGTGGTGAGATCCTATTCAAAGCTAATTGTAATCTGTTTGTATATAATGATTGTAAAGGCTATTTGAATGGTAAATTAATATGATGGATCAGGTAATGATGTGGCTGTACTCCGATTATTGAAGCAGGTACCTACGGAGCGCTTAGGTCCTCATCAAGTCGAATATTTAATCTATGCACTAACTTGCTCCACTGCAATATGGTGATCACATTTGAATTGTCAACTAACTGCACGACTGCAAAATGAGATTAGTTTGACCAGCCAGTTTGTCTGAAATTGTACGAGTAATATTACTGTTTAGCAATATACTTCAAATATTACCTATATGAAGTACACAGATCTAAGGGCTATTTTGCTTGTAAGTAAGTTCAAATATTGTATGAAATAGAGCTAGGAGGTCTTTTGCTAGTAATCTCCTTGCAGTTTACCCCTATAGTTTATTCATATTTCATAAGTTAAAAAATTGCTGGTCAAAGTCATCTCGCTTTACGGTATTCATTCACCTACTGCAATTTTTCCCTTGTTAAAGCTTCATTTCTTCCCACAGAAATTACTTCTTTATCGGCCGGCTTAACTCGTGTACAGTTTAATAAAATGTGCAAGTTGCTCTTTGAGTGGTGATGCTAAAATATTTGAATACCATAGTCAAAAAGTTAACACACGAATTTCTGTTCGTGAAACCGCCCCCATGTGTCGAAAGATAAGACAACGCACTACTTCTGGCCCTGAAAAATTGTTATGCAACCGGAAAAACTCTCTGCTAGAAGGCTTATATGGGACATAGATTTGGGTAGTTGCTGCTGGTGACATGTCTACTGTGAGGTCAGCCTCAGTAGTTATGTGATCGTTTCTTAATTTGTATTGTGAATGTTGGAGGATGCTTTCAGTGCTGCCTGTCGCATAGATCTGGGTGCGTGTTGGTTTGCATCATTTGGGAACCCAAGAAGCTGCTAAGCTTTAGAGCTGTGCTCGTCGTTGCCCGCTTCGTACAATGGGCTACATGCTACATGTCTCTGCTTACTTCTTGTCTTTACTTGTAATGCTACAGGGCTTCGCCTGTACGGTCAAAGGTCGGGTGTTTGCATCCTTGTCAAAGAGATGGAATTTTCGATATTCGGGATTGTAGCAGCATCCGCGCTTGTGATCTCCACAGTCCACTGCGCGGACACTGACCTAACCAGAAGATGGAATCGTCGCAGTTCTCGCATGAGCCTTCCGTCTTGGACATCGTGGTTCCGGCACTCTGTGGTCGACTTCAGCCGTGCACTCCTTTGGCGCCCAACGGCCATTTATCTGCAGCGCGAGCGTGCGCTTTTGAACTTCCCATTTGTTGTGTGTACTTAAATTGACTTTATCTTTACCTTTAGACTGTCATAAATTGTTTTATGTAGATATGTATCTTTCCATGCAGTACATATTTCCCTTTGCGATTCATTATAGTTTTCGAATTCTGACCATTCGGTAGAAAACATTTTAGGATGAGGGGGAAACTCACAAAACGTTTCTGTTAGCTATGCACAGTTTTAGCACCGGAAGGTTATTATTTCTCGTACAAAATTTTATACGTTTACTTTTCACCACAGTTATAAACTAAAGCGAGAAGGTCAAAATTATGTCAGAATGACGTAATGTTGTACCGAAAACGCTGTCTTCATCTTAGCTTCCGAATCGAACTCCGTTATCTCAACGGCAGCCTTTGTTCTGACTTGCTATCGTCATTGTGCCGTGTTGCGAGCGTTGTTTGTGCATACATAGTGTTGAGGATATTACTTCCTATGTGTAGCTTAATTTATTGTACAGAAAAATTCCGTGTACAAATTGTCCTAGCTTCTGTAAATAAGATATAGAAGGTCCTGGGTCTCAAAGCTGTGGCTTCTTAGGTGCTAAAACGTTTCATTGATATACTGAATTGTCCTTCTAGTAGTTATTTCTGTATCTTTTAATTGCAGCCCGTAGATGCTGTTTCTACTTCCTGAAATTGGTGGAAGAAAACTTGGAAAAAACCTCTACTTATTTGCGTCTTACCCTCGCTGTAGGTATTGCAGCAACATTCAAGTGACTGTTTCTCTACGCTGTGAGTTTCAGTGCCCAGGTGGTTTTCTCGTTTGTTTTAACGCACATTGCCTGTTTCACTTTCTCGCTTGAAGCGCACAGTTGTGCGGCGTCTAATCTGTCTGGTGGATAATGTTCATTTGCATCGAGCTTTCTCTACGGAAAATAATTCAACATCCAGGACGCTGTGTTTTGCTAATACACGCGTTTCAACTCCAGATTTTTCGACTGCACCTAACGAGCAATTGCTTTGAGAACTCCAGGATCTATTTAAGACAAAACTTCTATCTAATCCTTTACTAATTAAGTAAGAATAATTCATAATTATCGCAATAGTGTCACAATGAAAATCTTCGGGATTCTTAGACTAAGCATCCCTAGTACTGTGTCGCCTGTCTGCTAATGCCGCTCTAAATTATCCTGATCTTTGTACGCTTTCGTCGCGGATTTCACTTCGGCTAGCTAAAGTTGGAACAAAATGTATGGTTTTGTTCGTGTTAAACTTTTTGCGACATTTCTAGGAATGTCTTTCGTGCCCACTTTGTTTCCTTCCGATTTCTTACTCCTTCTGGTGTTTCTTTCGTCTGTTCTTTCTCTTCTTTCCCGACTTGCTCTTCCCATGCGCGTTGATCCTGCGTGGTGACACCCTCGTGCATGGGTTCCACGTGACTATCGACATATTGTAGAATGTCTCTTCCATTTCCTTTCTTAGAAGAGCTTAGTACTTATTTAGGGAGGCTTGAACTATCTTATACTACTACTTCTATATCTAGCCATTTCTTTTCCTTTACTCCCTTTAATCAATATTTAGTTGCTCTGGCTCTCTCAACTCCTGCGTTATTTGTGTGTATCTATTTATTTGCGTATGCTTTTTATGCGCTGTTTATTATTGTGTCCACACCCATGCTTCCTTATGTTCTTATTGTCCTCACGCTTACGCTTCCATATGCTCTATGTACTTCTTGCTGTTGCCAAGCTTCCTTCGAAATGTACTGTTTTATTTTTGTGTCCATATCTGTGCTTCGGTGCTGCCGAGGATTTAAATGTCACGCTTTTAAGTTCAATAAGTCGCTTTATTGTCGATGCTGTTGAGTATTTTTCACTCCCTATATGCATAATTTTAGCGTCGTTTGTGTAGGATTTTCTGCCATACCTCATTGCTTATGTACTGCAAACTATGCACTTATGTGGGTTCTACTGGGACGTACCGATGGGGAAGTAAAACATCTGCTCCCTCCTCGGGCCAACATCATGAGGTACCAAATTGACAACTTTCGTGCCCACTTTGCTTCCTTCCATTTGCATACTTCTACTTGCTCATGCTTGATTTTGAACTTCCTCTTCTTTCCTGACTTGCTGTTCACATGCGCGTTGATCCTGTGTGGAAACACCTTCATGCATGGGTTCCCCATATTTCTATCGTCATACTAGATGTCCCTTGCTTTTTCCTCTGTTAGACTGCCGTTGTTGTGGAGACGGAGGCTTAAACTACTCAATATAATAATAACTAACCAAATTGACAATATACTACTCCATGGGTAGATCAAGTGCACTTTCTGATATACGAGTCGGTCTCTGAGCTCCGCTTGTCTGCAGCCCTTGATTGTGCTTGCGCGATCAACTCTTTGGCCGAGTTAGTTTTCTTCTTTTCTTTACCATATATCGCTATGATAGCCCTCGCGGGCATATTCTGGCGGGCGCTTTCCCTGCCACAATATGTTTGGGCATCACGCACCCAAGGGTTCCGAGTGCGTTCTCCGCAGGGAATGTTGCATCTGGCCGCAGTCCCTGCTGAGAAGGTTAGTTTTGTAAAGTTAGGTAAGCGACCCATCCCATGGGATTCCTATTTGCTGCCGTGTTAGGATGCCACGGAAGGGACCCCCGCACGAGTGTTTGCTTTCTTCTGTCTTCCTCTCTTATCGTTTTTCGTCTCTTTCCCTGCGCCGCAAGGCTGAGCGATTACGTTCGGCCGAGCCGTGAAGGGTTAAAAATGCTCGCGCCTTATTTCCTGCCAGACATGGTGCACCTGGCCAAGATTGTTCTAATAGAACTGATGTGAGTTCGACTCCGCTTCTAAACTATATCATACTAAATTGGATCGCTGTTACATAGTCTTCGTACCTAATACGGCGGAAAAACCCTCATAATAATAATAATAATAATAATAATAATAATAAATCGCTATGATACCGATGTCATGGCACTAGCTCAAAGAGGGCAAGAGCGTAAGTCCTGGATGCTGTATGGGATGGGCCTGTTGGTCCGTCTACTATCTAATCTATTCGGATCGATTAAAATTCGGAAAGATTCATCTGGAGCGTACCCTCGGACCCCTCTACAGTTCACACTTTCTAGGTATTCAACTCACTCCTCGTTACTGTCGTTGGTTCCTGACGTTGAACCCTTAAATTCTGCACTGTTGTTCGATGTACATCTCTTCATGTCAGGGGAATTACTTGGACATACGACCACGCTTTCTTGCTGGACACAGATCACTTGGGTCGTGTCCGTACTTCCATGTTAATATTAGTAATCTTCTATTTGGAGAAGGGTGAATGTGTTGTACTTCTGCAACGTGTGCTCTAGACCAACGATATTCTGGCTTCCACGTACTGATCATTTTGTTGTGCATGAGGTGTCCGAAAAAATTTGATACGTGAAATGTGGATATCTTTCCATTGTACGTGACTCAACCATACGACGCTTATACGAGGTCATGCTCCACAAAAAAGTTCAACTTAATTAAATTTGCACAATTTGCGTCATATGAGTAAGAATTTGATCTGTTTTGTTACAAGGATAAAAAATTGTCAATTTGTTTGGATACTCTCGTCTTAATAACTTTACCTGCTCTTGCTTCCAGTTTTGATACACTTGTTGGGGTTATGCTTCGCTTTGTTTTTTGTGATGTATAAGTTGTATATGAAAACAATACATACCTTACATTGGTCTTTATGACATCTATTTATCGTACTCACTGAGCTTCCTTCTCTTTACGTACTCGTACTAGTGATAATTTTCTTATCTCCTCGTCTGCAACGAGTTAGCGGTGATTTTTATCTTAGAACAAACCAACCACCGAGTACTTTTCTGTCACCGATGCATTTCTGCTTAAATATGCTAAATTATCGGTTTGCGAGACGTTAAACCCATCATTGATTAAGACTCTTCCGTCGATGTGAGCAAATCTCGTCAGTCTAGAACACTTTTGTAGTCATGAACGTTAGTTTAGTTGCTTTGGATCGCGTTTCAGCCCTCAATCCCAAGGCGATTACCCTTGAGATGGGCGTCTCCATGGTAACCACTTTGGGATTTACGCCTGAGATCAAATCCAAAGTAACGAATTTAACGCTCAGCTCTAAAGTTCTTCTCAGGTTCAAGTTTTCGAGGCTCATATCAATGGAACTGTTACGATCTACGATACCTTATTTATCTTATAATTTTGTGTCTTCCGAAAGCCTCAAGACTTCCCGTAATAAATATCTCGCTACTGTTGGAGCGACCCCGATTTTTATCTATTTTTCCTATATATAATTAAAATCTCTAATGCCAAAGACTCTTTCCTTAGGCATATGTGTTCTTCATTGCTAGGAATAAAATAAAGGGCATTACGCCAATACCTCTATTGTTTTATTGCCATAATTAGCAGTATGTTGAATAGCAAGGATTATGAGACACAGCAGGCTAACCCAGGGAACGGAGCCAAGCTGTAGTGCGGTGCATCATGGGAAATGGGCCTGTGACGTCATAAAAACCTAGTACGTTTATCAGTAGCTATTTTGCATTGTTTCTTCAGGACTTCATTTGGGCCTCCAGAGTGTCCTACTATCATTATAGTTTTATGCAGATCCAAAGACTGATCGCAACGAGCCTCAAGAAATTTTCTTTCTGCTGGGTTCTAAGTCATTGTGGAGTTCTAGGAAACTTCACTAGCTGACCAAGCAGCAAAACCTGCTCTCAACGAGCTCCCAAATCCCACACTAATCCCACGTAGTGACTTCAAGTGGTACTACAAGTAACTAGTTCGAGAAGAAGTCGGAATGGGCTACCAAGGACCCTGACATTAAACTTAAATAAATTCAACCATTGATATTTACTTCTCATGGCGCCCAAAGCACCAAGAGACGATGGGAAGTCTGTCTGGCGAGACTGCGCGTGGGTCACTCCCACTTAACCCAAGCATAGCTGATGAATGACGATCCCCAACCAGATTGCCAACATTGTAATGTTCCCCTTACTATTGAGCACATTCTAGTAGTTTGCTCTCAATTCGCCGTCCAACGCCGACAGTATTTCGTCGCTCATGCTGACAATATAAAGGACTTTTTCTCTGATAATCTAACTACCTTCCAAGGCCCCTTATATTCCTTCGTCTCCAGCATTGACTTATTATACTACAGTATCTTTGAATAATTGAAGACCTCAATCCAGTCGTGAGCACAACACCGGAAGACGCTGTCCGATCCTACAATTCTATGCATAGCACTTTGCCTATTCTTTGAATACTAACGCCAATATTGGCGAATGAACAGATCGCTGTTATATCGTCCTCGCATCGAATACGGCGGGAAACCCTGAAGATAATAATAATTATAGTTGCACAAAGATATGCCTCAAAGCATCTACAAACTTTTTTAGTACTTTGAAGGATAAAATTTTATTATTATTTAGGTCGTTTTTCCGTGAGAGGCACGCACCAGGTCGGAGAGTCTCTGTAAAATGTTGCCCTAAGCTGTGCCGTCGCGTAGGATTCGTTAGCCTATCCGCCTCTCTTAATCGTAAACACTACAGCATCATTGGAAAAATTGTGGATTAAACATTCGCCAGTTTCAACAATATCGTTCCGTAAGACAGTTAAGGTATGGGGAATTCGGTTAGGTAACTTTCTTGCAAAGTAGTTAACGCGAGTCGGACGCGACCCTACTGTTACCGGTACACTGCTTTATAACTGCTGTATACACGCAGCGTATAACAGCTGATATTTTTTATTATTGTACCGAGCAATTGTATGGCTTCTGCGTATTATATATAGACTTTTGCATTAATATTACTGCGCTCGAAAGAAAGTATTTTTTTCTCGTATTTCAAAGACAATAAACCTGGCTCTAAAAGTGCTTCTGACACATGCGAGCATATGCCGGTTGAATTCATCTGCTCTTTTACGAGCCGCTTAACCAACGTTCTTTCAAAATTTTATTCTTCAGAAAGCTAAAAAAAATGTTCGTGCATGCTTTGATACATATTTTTCTGCAACTATAATGATTGTAGGATACTCTGAAAGCCCAAATGGAATTATGAAGAAACAATGTAAAATAGCTGCTGACGTCACAAGCCCATTTGCCATGATTCACTCCAGCTTAGCCCCGCCCCCTGTCTTAATCTGTTGTGCCTCACAATCCTTGGTTAAATAGTTATTGGACAGAATTTTGCCCTCTCGTATGTTATGACTCTAGAATTACAGCAGAAAAGCAGAATTTTGACTAAAACTGCACATAAAAGTCACACAAGATAAAACTTTAGAATGACTGGTGCTGTTCACGTACTTTTCAAATTATATATATATGTATGGCAGAATTTCAAGTTGCGATTTTTTTGTATAACTGAAGAAACCAAATCGACCAAAACATATGGGCTAACAATTTGTAATTAACATCATCGAAGATTTCAGCAACAGATATAAAAACGCTGATTTTTATATGAATACATTCAATACAATAAACTGTGTAAATGTCGAGGATTCTTCACTACATGATAACAACAGTAAAGTTGCGGATAAGAATGTGTTAAGTGGGTAAATCGATTAAACTATTTCATTTAAATGCTCCTATAAGGTTAAAGTAAAGAAACAAATTAGAGACTAATTTACTGAAAGAACACTTGCGGTGAAGCAAAATAGCCTTATATAGGACTAAATTAAGCCCAGCCTGAGTGTAAGCACGGAGTACAATTGTTTAATTTTTGCAGATATCTGCTGCGTGGCAAGCCGACAGTTACACTCTTTCTCTCGTCAATTTAGCGAAACAGTTTAAATAATTAACTTATAGTAGGCCATGATGCTGCAAGGTCCCAGGCTAATTTTTAAGTTAGGTTGCATCCTTATTTCAAGAAAAAAGTTTTCGAGATATTTGATGCAAATATAAAAATTTACAAGAAAAACTCGTATTTAACCGCACTTTTACTTGTGCTCGATTAGAGTGACCTTCAATTCTCTAAAGAAACTGATTCATGTAACTAATTGTTCACGAGTTACTGTAAATTCTCTAATTTTTTACATAAATTTCAAATTGTAAACAGCTATTCAAAAATGGACTGTAACAACATCGTTCAAGTACTTTCAAATATTGGCAAGGCGGATACGATGAACCTCAGTTGTCACCGCAAGAACTGAGTCTGCAAAAAAAAAAACATATTTGAACACTTTCGAAGCTGATGAGACGGGAAACAGTTAGTAGTGAAAGAAAATGGGAAGCTATCTCACTTTGGACCTCTCAGGGGGCATAGGATGGGCCACAGGATTAGGTTAGTTTGGGTTCGCCCATCCTCTGTTATGGGGAGCAGCGCCCCCAGGAGGACGCTGTAGGTTACCTTAGCCATTAGCTAAGCCTTCGGGACGTCTGTCTTTCGTATCCACATTGCTTCCTTCCCACCTGTTACTCCTACTGATCTTTCTTCCATCTGTTCTTCCTCTTCTTTCCCGACTTGCTGTTCCATGCGCGTTGATCCTGTGTGGGAACACCCTCGTGCATGGGTTCCACGTGTCTATCGTCACACTATGTGTCCCTTCATTCTTACTCTGTGATATCGCCATTGTTGTGGAAACGGAGCTTTAAACTTCTGAATATAATATCTCACTCTGGAAAAATCCCGATCCGCAAAACTTCAAACATAAAGGTAGTCGAAAACAAGATATGGATGGGGTGTGCCGTCGCTCAAACTTTCCTCTATTACAGTAAAACCCCTCTAATTCGTACAGCACGGGGGGAAGGGGGTGACGGATTAGCGGGGATTTCGGATTACAGGGGTACTTACAAATCCGAAAAAAACCTCTTTATTCCGCACTAATACGGATTATAGAGAGATTGTTCGTACCTTCTGTGCAGCACCTCGCGCAGATTTTTTGCTCATCACCTCTTTAATCCAAAAAATGAGAAGCGCCTTGCACGGATTACAGAGGTATTTGTTAGAACTCCGTACTTTTGGGGTAATTAGGCTTTTTACGAGTGAACAAGTCTATCGTAAAGCTTGTCATTACTCTACAAGCCTAATCCCAGGGTTTCGGATTATTGGGGTGCGGATTAGAGGGGTTTTACTGTATTTCAACTTCGTTTGGGTATTTGCGCTTAGTCATTTCAATACAGAAAACCTAAGATTTTGCTCATTATGCTTCAAAATTGGGACTATGCATTGAAGTAAGTGCAAGCCGAAAGAATTGTAGTAAATGATGCTCGTATTATTTTTTTTTCCAGAACTGTCGCACCCTTGTTCCAGCCGGTTAGACAATTAGGCTAGTAGAAGTTGAACAAAAAGTATAATAAAATTGGTCAATTTTTATGAGAGGGTAACACTGGAATTTTTTTTTTTAGAACATATGTAGGTTAATGAACCTCATATACCTAAGCCTTTTTACATGAATAACGTTTTGCTCGTAAATGCATAGTTTTTGAGGTATTTGACTTTGAAGTTCCCATTGATTTCCTCTGGGAGAAAATACCCGGCGACCTTAACCCACCTAAATTTACCTAACCTAGTATAACCTAACCTAAGCTTCCTAAGCTATAAAATTTTACCGCCTAGCTTAACCTAGGTTAGGTCAGCTTAGGTTCATCTGGGATCACCGGGTATTTTCTCCCATAGGAAAACGATGGGAACTTCAATGTCAAACATCTCTAAAATTATGCATTTGCGAGCAAAACGTTATTCATGGTAAAAAGTATACCACCTATTAGGTATATTAAGTTATTAACCTATATATGTTCTCAAAAACCTCGAATTCCAGTGTTACGGTCTCGTAAAAATTGACCTAAATGGTCATTGTTTCTTGTAGTTTACTCGATATACTGTACTCGAATTGGTGCAAAGACTCCAGTTTCTCATTAAAATCCAACTGCGAGACGCCACTAAAAACTCGCGCAAATGAGCAAAATATTTTGTGCAAAAGCTTGGTCAATTTTCCGAAGTGCATATTGATCACATCTATATTTTTTTGACATATTTAGGTAAAATAAGGCATTCTAAGACGTTTTTTCATTAATAACGTTTTCGTCGCAAGTGCTTAGGTTTCGAGATATTTCACTTTAAAGCTCCCATTATTTTTGTATGAGAGAAAATGCCATCCCCCCATGCGGCTAAGGCGATATCGCTGTACGCTACTTTTTTATATTGCTCGTAGGATATTAGCACAACCAGTCCTTGCTTGCCTAACATAAATGAGTAGGAGCCACGTTGTAGCCGAAAAACTATTACGAGGCTTTGTTGTAGATGGCGAGACATGGCCGTAATGGCGGATCTCAATAGAAAAAAATGGGAACTTTAAAGTCTAATATTTCATGAACAAAGAATTTCCGACGTAAATGTATTTCTTGATAAGTCTTAGAATGCTTTATTCTGCCTAAATATGTCAACAAAAACTAGCCATTACGTGTGAAGTCATCAAAACCGGTAAAATAGTGTATCTCGTAAGAAGGACACCGCACTATTGCTGAATTTGGCCTACCTAGTTGAAGACTGAAGCGTGTTTCAACAATACTGCAGTCTGCAGGGGCGTGTGTTGCAATAACAAGTGCTGCGCGGCGAAACAGTCTTCTAGACACAGAATTACAATGTTTCCAACAAAAACGTTATTCCTAAAAAAATCCTAGATCACTTTATTCTACGTACATATTTCAACAACATAAGCTAGACATTGCGCAATTATTTGCAATTGCGCAGTTAAAGACTCAATAGGGTGTGTTCCATCAACCAGTACTACGAGCATCACACGTCTTTTGATAAACACTGGTACAACGCGACATGGCTGTGATGGCGAATGTAATAGAAACACAATAGGAACTTTGAAGTCAAATATCTTGAAAACGAAGCATTCCCAACGAAAACATTCATGAAAAACGTCTTAGAATGTCATATTTAGCCTTAAAATGTCAAGAAAAATACCGTATGGGCACATCAACACTTTCGGACGCAAAAATGTTGACGATTCTCGATCTTTTGACTAGCGTGTGGCATCGGCATTAGTACATAACATGATGGTCCAAAACATTGCAAATTTGAACTAATTATTTTACGCTCAACAGTAGGTATGTTTGGTTTTGACCTACATAGGTGAAATCAAGCAGCAACTAACGGTGAGAATATGTTTAACAGTTAATAATCTACTCGTCTGAGGGTTTTGTAGGGTCATTGTCAACACAACTTTGTGTGAGCCACAGAAAGTTATTAAAAATGTTTACCGTTACATCAATTTCCTCTGCAAGTGTCGCTAGGCAAGTTACTAATACCACTTCAGCTTTAGTGTAAGTAAAATTTAGAAACCAGTGCACCTTTCTGCTATTTCTTGGGTACAGTCAGTGATGGGCACCGTTACATGATAACGGAGGTCGTTACCGTTACTCGTTACTTCAATAAAATCACTGGGGCGTTACCGTTACTCGTTACTGCCACAAAATTGCACGGGGCGTTACCGTTACTCGTTACTGTAACGACCGTTACTT
>LQNS02000303.1:12818182-12865007 GCA_001587735.2 Parhyale hawaiensis
TGGAATAGATGGTAGCAAATTGTTCATATATGTGAGTCAAAGGTAGCAACACTAAAAATTTAATGATAAATGTTTGAGAAACTAAGCGACTTACTTTTCATTTCAAATTCGAGCAGTTTAGTGCACTGGGGCTATGGAAAGGCCATTAATAAATTATATTTTGAGTAGAGCCCAATAATGGTTTTAAAATCAATCCCATATCTTGTTCCATCAAATAGAATAATTTGTTACGGAAAGTCATGGAAATTTATGCATTCGTAAAACATTTTAGTATAGCTATAGTATTACAGCAACCAGCGTGTTACATATTTTTGTTGTGATCTATATTCCTATTTCCAGTCATGACCGACATAAAGGAGAGTATTATTACATTTTTATTTAGGCATTCGTTAGAGACTTGATGCAACTATAATAATCGGTACTTTAATTTGATAAAAGATGTTCTCAAAAAATAAAGCTATATTCTTCCAAATATATTTTGTTGAACGTGTGGCGTCCGTTTTACGCTCGTGCAGAAACCCAGTAAAATGTATGATTTTACGTTCATCCATTCCTACAATTTAAATGATGTTCCTTACGCTGATATGAGTCGTGCAGAATATTGACTTTAAAGCCTTAGTGACCAATATAAACGTGCGCTTCATTCGCGTGATTATTATTATTATCATTATTATTATATTGAGTAGTTTAAGTCTCCGTCTCCACAGCAACGGCGATCTAACAGGGGAAGAAGCAAGGGACACATAGTGTGACGATAGATACGTGGAACCCATGCACGAGGGTGTTCCCACACAGGATCAACGCGCATNAACAGATTGAAGAAAGATCAGTAGGAGTAGAAGATGGTAAGGAAGCAAAGTGGGCACGAAAGACAGCCGTCCCGAAGGCCTAGCTAATGGCTAAGGTAACCTACACAAACCCCCTGGGAGCGCGACTCCCATAACATAGGATGGGCGAACCTAACTAACCTAGCCCTATGGACTATGGCCCATCCTATGCCCCCTGAGGGGGCTTCATTCGCGTCTCTGTAGACAAACTTCCGAAGCAAAGTTTTGGAATAACAAAAATACTTTCTTAATATTAAAATATATGTGTATCCGAAAAGTATGGTCATACTTTAATTGACAAAAAATTGTGTATCGTTTACAAAATCATGATGCCACTCCTTTAACAAAACTTTTTCTTTTGCCGACAGCTCATCTCTCATATTTTTCGAAAATGTAACGAGGAACGAGTAACGGCAATTTCCGTTACTTTTGATAAAATCTACCCGGGCGATACCGTTACTCGTTACGTTTCAAAAATTGCTAAGGCGATACCGTTACTCGTTACAAAAAGTAACGCCCGTTACTTAAGCCGTTACAGTAACTAGTTACATGCCCATCTCTGCATGCTTATTAGCAACTCTTATTGCCTTCTGCAACCCTTCTGCTTCAAGTCTTTCTTATCACTGTGCCGCATAGGCGCTTCATCTCTCCATTGATGGCACGTCTTCGTTTTTCAGACTGTAGTAGTCTCGTTCTTTTACGTTCCCTATCGTTTTTCTTAATTAAACGTGCGTCTTCCAAAGTAAAATCTTAAGTAAAGCACAGTAATAAACTTGAATACCCCTCCAATCAGCTTAATTGCAATGTAAGTGCGCCGTATTCATAATACTGTCTTCCATACTTAGCTATCTGCTTCACTGAAGCGCTCAAATTTCGGCCTAGAAGAGACAATTATATACCACTCGTAAAATCATCAACTCGTGAGTGCCCCGTTGATTATATGCCGAATTTATACGTCGTGACCTGAGAGAAAAAAAAGTTATAAAATCGGACTCCAGAAGTTGCATACATACTATTGTCCCGATTTCAAGAAGTGCTTCAAGCAAGAAAAGCATCCCGATGAAGAGATACGGACCCAATTTTCACCATCTTTTGCAAATTGGTCAATGACCAGGTTATCGTTCTCTACGAAAACGTAACTGAATACCAAACTCTGAAACCTGGCTTATTTTTCACCTGTTTTTTTCAAAGCGGACCCGAAATAAATAAATTTATAAATAAATACAACAAGCATTTTATTACATTAGGATTCTCAAGTGTGAAGTATTTTGTTGCCCTCTACGTTTTATAGTATCGCGTTTTGAAGAAACATCTGCTGACGAATTAGCGAAATTAGATAATTATGTACTAAACTGGGAAATCAACATGACGATGAATCTATTGCTATTTGTATTATATGGTCAGTAACCTAAAATCTAGCGTAATTTAAAATTTGCTGAAGCTATTGCCATGCGGCGTTTCTTTCTGGCGCCTCTGTACATGTGTATGAATGAAAACAATTNGGCGTTACCGTTACTCGTTACGTTTCAAAAATTGCTAAGGCGATACCGTTACTCGTTACAAAAAGTAACGCCCGTTACTTAAGCCGTTACAGTAACTAGTTACATGCCCATCTCTGGGTACAGTAACGTAGTCTC
Source organism: Parhyale hawaiensis (assembly GCA_001587735.2). Lineage (NCBI taxonomy): Eukaryota > Metazoa > Arthropoda > Malacostraca > Amphipoda > Hyalidae > Parhyale > Parhyale hawaiensis. The sequence continues at coordinate 12,820,647 of LQNS02000303.1, forward strand.
TGACCAGTGGACGAGCTAACAGGTTGAGTTGAATAACATGTGAACTCGTTTTTAAAATAGTTGCTACCATTCTCTCAAGTTCTGGAAGTTGCCAGAACGACAGTTCCAACCAGGAAGCAAAGAATGCAACGTTACGCTCTTTGCTTCCTGGCTCCACCCGGCGTGCTCAGAAAATCTCTTGAATAGCATACGCGAAGTAGCTAGATCCTACGTATGATGGTGAACAAAGTTCACTACAATATTGATAAAAAAAAAATAGAGCACCGCACGCCACGAGGAAGTCTGCCTTTGTACTGGAACAGTGAACTCACTGTAAATTTATTCGACAGAATTACATTAAGCTAAATTAGGAAAGTATGATCTTAATAAATGCTGAGCTAATTCGCGCCGCAGTTTTTATGACTGGCTTCCCCTCTGGGGGCATAGAATGGGCCATAGGGTGAGGTTAGTTTAGGTTCGCCCATCTTATGTTATGGGGAACAGCGCCTCAGGGGGACGCTGTAGGTTACCTTGGCCATTAGCTAAGCCTTCGGGACTTTGCTTCCTTCTCATCTCATACTCTTACCGATCTTTCTTGCATCTGTTCTTCCTCTTTCCCAACTTGTTTCCATGCGCGTTGATCCTGTGTTGAAACACCCCCGTGCACGAGTTCCACGTGTCTATCATCATAATATATGCCCTTTTTCCTTTCTCTGTGTATATCGCCTAGGTTGTGGAAACGTAGACTTAAATTTCTGGACATAATAATGAGTCGGAAAGCTGGTGGACCAAGATTTTGATTCAGATATGCAGCACTGGAGGGACAGAAGTTTGAGTTTGTTTTGAATCGTCTGGCTCTGCAAACCTGCTTTCTGAAATTCGCGAAGTTTTTCGTTCAGAATCCATTTATTAATGCGATTTTACAACGTAAGCGCCATTCATACACCTGCGTCGAGATAACCTCATCTGCTGACTTTGTGAGAACTTCAATTTTTAGCTTGAATTCACCAGTTTAGATTGAGTTTCATTTGTTAATAGTAAACAATTCATGCTTGAAGATCAATCCTGTATGTCACTCAAGGACCCTCACGGGAATATGCTGGCGGGCCTTTTCCCTGCCACAATATATTTGGGCCTCGCGAACCCAAGGGTCCCAAGTGCCTTTTCCGCCGGAGATGTTGCAGCTGGCCGCAGCTCCTGCTAGGAAGGTTAGTTTTGTAAAGTTAGGTAGGTTCTCTATTTTTCCCTGACTGTTCCGTGAGGTGGGCTGTTGATCAAGATAGTCAACCTTAAACGCGGCACACCTCTAGTCTCTCTTGGGTGGAAGGCCACGAAAGGTGCCGTCCACTCAAGTGTTTTTCTTTTTTTTCTAGTCTTTGCACCTTTTTCCTGCCAGTAGTAGCGCACTGAGCCAACTTATACCACCTATATGGCAGAGGAGAGCCAATGTCGAGATAGGATTTTCCTACTCGAGCCCCCCGGGCCGACTAGCATCACTGTGCTTACTGCGGATCGCTTCTTGGCGGAAACGGTGGTTAAACTAATCATTTGATAATAATCTAGCTCAAGGTCAGCCCTAAATGTAAGACTCAACCCTTCATTTTTTTCAGGCAGGTAGGTATCTAGAACAGTATGTAACTGAAGAAATGATCTGGGCAGAGTTACACTGACCGGTGTCTATAAAGAAAAATACAGGTAAACCTTCTATTTAGTAAGTACTAATGGTAAATTACTCCTATACTTACTTGGCTACATCTATTGGCTATATCATAAACAGTTGTAAAATTACAAACGGGGCCATATGTGATACACATATCGGCTCACATTGTACAAGTTTTGAAAAGTAAGTAGGCTACTAGAAAGTCACCTCTGTAACTTAACAGAATTACAAATTATTATAATTATGGATCAAACATTGAAATATGTACTTAGATATTATATAGTTGTTTGTCGTAATAAGAGCCATTCTATCATTAGAGTGCACGAGACATAGTTGATGAAATTGAACCAGTAACGTGGTATTTTTTGTAATTTGTTCGTTACCTACTCAAGCTTCTCATAGTCGAATATCCTCCACGAATGAGGTGAAGCCCATCATATGTTAACCCTTGCTCCCATGCTGTGGACTGTGTACAAACTGTACATGCAAAATTTCAGGTAGTGGTATTCCCGTGAGAAATGCACGAGAGAAAAAGTTCCTGGAAGTTGTTCCTAAGGCGACCCCATACTTACGGTAACTCATCGAGTCATAGTCAGACATTTTTGGGAGCATGGCGTCGGAATTCGACACTTGCTTGCTCCAGGAGTCGTAGTTTGAAGAAACTCAGAGATAAACTGGCCATTTAATCGAAAAATCTGACATTTATTTATATAGGGAGTTGGAGTCGGACATTGGCTAGTCCCAGTGGTCGCTTCGGAGTCGGATATCGGACGAATCCACTCCGCAGCCCTTTCTTCCATCATTCTCTCGTTCCATTTTTGCACTCGTGTAATAGTATTTTGTCCTGTTCCTCCCACTGCTTTTGTGACTTGCTCTACCCATGCGCGCTGATACAGGACCGATTTTGGGGAACCTACTCCCAGGGGTGTTTCCTATGAATAGCTTCCACATATTTCTCGCTATGCTCCATGCCCCATTTTCTTCATCTTTTTGAACCACAGCTTACGCTCTGGGCACAGAGGTCTGACCTAAGCCCAGCAATAACAATAGCTACAGTAATTCGTGTTAGTTTCCACCACCGTGTGTATCACAATCTACACACTCGTAGCAGTAGCGAGTAAACTCGACATTTGGTCTGGTTCCGATCTGAGGCCTCCTTATTCCACTTATTTCCCGTTTCGCGGGCCCCACCCACTTCCGGTTTCGTGGGCCCCACCCACTTCCGGTTTCATGGGCCCCACCCACTTCCGGTTTCATGGGCCCCACCCACTTCCGGTTTCATGGGCCCCACCCACTTCCAGTTTCGCGGGCCCCACCCACTTCCGGTTTCGTGGGCCCGACCCACTTCCGATTCCAAGCCTTCCTAAGGCCGTACTAAACCGGAAGTGCCACGCCCAACCGAATCTAGTCTAAATTAACTATTTTACTTCTTACTGGCCCCTGTACAAAGGGACTGTGGCATGTTTGTGCCGCAGTGTGTACTTAGCATAGGCCTACTATTTTGTTTTGAACATTAGTCGATCGCCGTCTAATTTTATATTGAATTACCTGAACTTATATGTCTACATAATATATTCACACCATACATCATATTACATCTTAACGAGCTAAATATGGCAGTTAACATCGATACCAAGAGTACGTTGACATGAGGTGTCTCGTGCGGAGTTCAGGTGGATTAGGTGCCGCATAATGGCAAGTTAATCGTCGCCAGGCTTTCCGAGTGTGCAGTTGCCAATCCAGGCGCTGTAGATGGAATACTTGAGCTCGCACCGAGCCGCGTTGTTATAAAAATCTTGCTCTCCCACTTTAAATTCGGGGTTGATCTCCAGCTGGTGTAAGGAAAGATTATTAATTAGACAGGTCGGCAGTAGATAAGACCTCGTTAAACGTCCTTCTCGCAATTAAAAGTGTCCATAAAAGTTACACTGATCGTGAATGACTGAATGTGTTGTAAGGAATGGTTAAATACTCACTATAGTCCAGTGCTTACTACCTCGCGCATGTAAAGCCGAGGAGAAGCTGTATATACCTTTTCACTGTGTGTATGCGACATTGTCGTTCATTGTAGATAGAGATACAGAAAGGCTGATTGCTCGTGATTTCTGCTCATTCTGATAGCAGCGAAATAAGCTAGTGGGTCGTTTGATAACGATTGCAAGAACAACCATTAGGAGCGACAAGGTTAACTATATACTCCGTCCATTTTATCAAGGCAGGTCGGTCGTGGTCAAATTCCTCTATAGCGTTGCCAATTCTATGGGTATTTCTGAGATTTTGTTGCGCCCGTATCTTAGCCCCGCCCACTACCTCTATATAGAGAAATCTCAGACATTCCCAAAGAATTGGCACCGCTGTCGAGGAATTTGACCACTACCTAACTGCATTGATAAATGGACAGAGTATAGTAACTGATGAGCATCAGTCTTTCGCTCTCTTTAAGTTGCTTAATTTTCATGATAATATGATTACTACCGAATTACTCAGAATTAGTGACCCAGTCGTAAGAAGGTTATTGATAAACCGCTTGTGTGGAACAAGGGCCCTCAGGAGTATTTTCTGCCGAGCCTTTTCCCTGCCAGAATATATGGGCATCACGCACCCAAGGGACCCTAGTGCCTTCTCCGCAGGAGATGTTGCAGTTTGCCGCAGTTCCTGCTGACGAGGTTAGTTTTGTGAAGTTAGGTAGATTCTCTACTTTTTCATTTCTGTTCCGTGAGGTGGGCTGTCGACCGAGATAGCCGACCTAGTATGCGGGAAACCTCTAGTCTCTTTCGTATGGAATGCCGCAAAAGGAGCCGTCCACTCGAGTGTCGTTTACTATTCTTTGCGCCTTTTTTCCCGCCCGTAGTAGCGCACTAAGCCAAATTGAGTTCTTCCGGCAGGAATGCCAAGAAAAAATATTCCTGCTGATGACATACCGTAATAATAAAAAACAAAATTCACTTTTGAATCGCCTGAGTTGGGGCTACGGTGGTAACCCTGAAATATAACTTACTGTTGAACAAGGGCCACGGTGGTCGGGTTACAGTTGAACAAGAAAGAAAGAAAGAAAGAAAGAAAGGAAGAAAATTCATACATTTCTCCCCGTAGGAAGGTTTTCATACAATAATACTATTACAATACTTGTTCAGTAAACTAGTGTAAAACGTTATCGCAATGAGCCTTACAGATTACGGAGCAAATTTATAGCACTATTCTACTTCACAATCTATATTTTGCACAACGCTCTATGTCTATTGTTGCAATAGGTTCACACATTGGTATGTTGTGACTCAACTAATACATGCTAATTTCAAATTCAAATACAATTATTTCTCCCCGTAGGAAAGTATTCATATAATAATAGTTGTATTACAATACATGTGCAGTACACTAGTGTAAAATTTATTTATTTAACATTTATCCCTCCACAGGCGGAAAGTGTTCTTGGATTATTATATTACAGCTTACTGTAAAAATTCTGTGTACATTCACTTCCCGGCAACACTACAGCTACACATTCACAACCTTATCTACATGGCTCAGTGCCACCACATACCGAACCGGCTCCGCTACAGTTCTTGCTACCCAACGATCACCCTTGCACGAGAAGCAAAACAAAATATAATAATGTTTCTGCGAATATCACAGCTCGTTCAAGTAAAGCGAGGCAAATGGGAAATGTAGTTGCTGCTTCCCGATCAAAGATCGACATGGCCCAACACTACCTCACCCGATTGCCCAAATACCATCACACACAGTATCATCCAATAGGTATGGCTGCACTACACAGCACGACTCACAGTGAAAACATGTTTGTAAGACGTAAGGCGTTTGTTAAGGCGTAAACTCCATGCACTGCTGATGTGACTAAGATAGATGGAAAACGCCCATCGATGATTGCATGCATAAGAAAGTTTTCCAAGGATGTTTGTCCTTGAATGTCTTACCTGTGCTTGAGCGCCGTCACATATTGTGAATATACTTATACTGTGCAGTGCGTCTATAACGGTTATTGTCTTAGTCTCCCAAGAGAAAGTAAATAAGATCTCATCCAATAACAGAGTTTTCGTAATGAACGGGCTAAAAAGCCCTCAGGGGCTATTGTGGCGGGCTCTCGAGTGCCTTCTCCGCAGGAGATGTTGCAGCTTGCCGCAGTTCCTGCTGACGACGTTAGTATTGTAAAGTTAGGTAGGTTCTCTACTTTCCTCTTTCTGCCCCGCGAGGTGGGCTGTCGATCGAGATAGCCGACCTGATATGGGGGACATCTCTAGTCTCTCTCGGGTGGAAGGACACAAAAGGGGCCGACCACTTGAGTGTCTCCTACAATACTTTGCACCGTTTTTCTTGCCAGTAGTAGCGCACTGAGCCAACCGATTTTTTCCGGCAGGAATGCCGAGGTAAAATATTCCTACTGATGAAAAGCATAATATTATTTTCGATTGAGCTTCACTCTTGAATCGCCTCGCTGCGTCTAGGGTGGTTAAACACTGAATCTAATAATAATCACAATAATGAACGGGCTAAACGCTTCCTCTCTGCCAATATGATGTGCAGGGCTTACATTTCTGAATGTTCATCTCAAATGTTTCTAATTTGTCTCGTTGCACTCGTTTTACCCATTTGGCTTTGGCATTCCCCTCTTGCTTTCGGGTCGCTGTCATGTCTCTTTCAGAAAGCATTGAATACGTCACACGGTTCCGTACGGCAAGTAGCGCCCCCAGCCCCAGGTAGACCTTGTAGACTACTTTGGCCGTACCCATGATCAGCCATTAGCTAGGCCTTCGGGACGTCTCTCTTTCGTGCCCACTTTGCTTCCTTCCCGATTTCATACTTCTACTTGCTCATGCTTTATCTGTTCTTCCTCTTCTTTTCCGACTTGTTGTTCCCATGCGCGTTGATCCTGTGTGGTGGGAACACCTTGGTGCATGGGTTCCCCGTTTCTCTTGGCATATTATATGTCCCTTGCTCTTTCCTCTGTGATATCGTTCTGCTCGGAAACGGAGGCTTAAACTTCCTCACTATAACTAACTAATAACCGTACCTATGCCCTCTTGACATCTTTCCAATTCGCGTCCACTTTTATACTCCTACTGATGTTTTTCTGTTCTTCCACCTGTTCCCGACTGGCTGTTCCTATATGGGCTTCAATTCTGTGTCGGAGCACCTTCGTGCATGCGTTCCACGTTTCTGTCACCTGCTATATGTCCGTTGTTCCTTCCTCTGTTATATCGCCTCTGTTGTAGAAACGGAGGCTTTACCTATTCGTTTGCCTATCCGCCCGGAACACGTGTGATGACTTCGGTTGATCTATAGATAATTATTTTTTCATCATTTCTCCACTTTAATGCATGCACGACGAACCTCCATACGTGGTTCTCAATCTTCTTTCCATGCTGCGTGTCCCTCAAGTTTCATCTCTTATGACTACCAATATCGTGTAGTGGCTAAAGAAATGTACCTACACGATCATCTATGGGTTTCGCTTGTATGGAACTTATTTACTACCGTAAATTGCCTCCGCCAAAGAGGTTACATTTTTGTCGAGTTTATCCTGTTTGCTTACATATTTATTTATGTTTTTCTTTCTCTCTGTTTGCTACCTAGAAAACTCAAAAGTTACAGACGGATCTTTACGAAATGGACTTGGGTTGTTAGGTATGTTAGGAACAACAGATGACTTTTTGGTGAAGATCCGTTCAACCAGTTGTTTGCGCGTCTGCCTCTTTTTTTTTTTTTGTAGGATAACTCAGAAAGTTATGAACGGGTCTTCATAAAATTTGCGGGAAGTGTTAGATTTGTTACTATAGGAGCAAAGATCAAATTTTGCGGTGATCTTTCTGTCCGTTTGTTTGTTTCTGTTTTTTTTGTGCTTGTCAAGAACATAACCCCCCCCCCAAAAAAAATAGATATGAACTGATTTTCATAAAATTTATTTGAATTGTTAGAAAAGTTAAGACACAAATGACCAAATTTTAGTGATGATACATTCGTCGGTTTCTGTGTTGGACTAAATATGTTAAAATGTTGGTCAGAACGTAACTTAAAATATTACGGACGGATTTTCAAGAAAATTACAGAAGCTGTTATTACTGTCAAGGGCACAAATGACCAAATATATTGGTGAGGATAACATGGAAATCCTAGTTTCAGGACATATTTGAATTTTTTCGTTAATATTGTTGGCGGAGGCATGTGGTTTCAGAGTGCCCTAGTTAAATTTGGTTTCTGAAAAAGCTATAATACGAAAAAGATTGACCAAAGAATTCATTCTCGAAATAAAGCGCGTAAAAATGAAATTAATCTCGCCATGGCTTCGTTTCATTTTCGCATTTTTTCAAGTGTCACTAGCAGGAGTTCCCAGTGCCCTGTGGGAGCTAAAATTTGGATTATGCAACTTGTTAAAAAATTTACTTGAATAAAATTGTTGCACAAAATTGTTGCACAAAATTTAGCATAAATTTCAATATTTTTAGCGAGTGGCGCGAGAACAGAGCTATATTTAAAAAAAATTAAACTCCTTCAGCGGTGAAAGCATGGAAAATGTTGGGAACCTCTTCACGTGAGGATTACGCGATGCGCGTGAAAGTGAAAAGTTTGAAGTTAGTAATTTATTTGCACTTGTTACATGCATGATGTCGAAACATACCAAGCAAAATTTTTGTGGTTTAGCGAAATCAAGCAAAGAAAAATGCATTCGTTGGTTTAAGCATCTGTAAGAAAGATTTGCAAATTCAAAGATTAAATTGTGTGATTTGCATGATATAAATTTTTAAACTCAATTTCTGCCATAAGATTTTTAGAATTGTCAAGTTCGCCCACCCCGTGCATCAACAGTTTCACCTCCTGGATAGCCTAAGAGATAGCCAACCCCCAAAAGGCATTTGGGACGTTTTCTTTTCGCATCTACTTTGCTTTCTTCCATTTTCTGCTACTTCCAGTTTTTATTCTGAGCTTCCTCTGCTTTCCCGAATTGCTTGCTAGTAATTCCCATGCTCCATGTTTCACGGTGCACGGGCACCAACCTGGTTTTTGGACATTCTACTGTCTACACTTCTTTTTTTTTTCGAGAAAGACCATTACTGTGATCAAGGAAGCTTAAACATAGCATGTAGTGTTACACTGTATAATTAGATTAACGGTCTTGACGCATGTCCATGGGATGAATAACATTATTAAAACGTTCTTTGTATTTGTAGAGTTACTATGGCCATATAGTGTTGTAACCTCTTGCTACGCACTTGGAAATAGGCAATTTGCATCTTGAAAATAGGCAATTTGCATCTTGAAAATATCTGGGAATAAAGTTGTTGTGAACGCTTCAGATTGACGTGATTATATTTTAAAATTTGGAGATTGCTAAATTTCTGCACAGAAAGTTGTGCTTAGTAAATCGTTCGAGCTCGTGAAAAGATTTAGATCGTAGTTTTTGGAACAATATGTTAATTTTGAGACCATTGGACAGTAGACGCCAGCAACACCCGGGACTACTTGCGTCTGTAGCTGCCAGTTTATCATTTTCAATTGTCTAAAGTTAATGCAAATTTCGAACTAACTTGGGCATTTGGTTTAGCCAAAATCTTGTAAACTGAAAAATGGTTCTCTGCTGTGCCTTGTGTCGATTAGCAGTTTGGTGTCCAAGATTCCAAACTGAAGTCCATCTGCAAGAATTGCTACGTATGGTTTCTTGCAGCTCTTATCAAAAAATGATCATTGAAATCTTCTAAATTAAGTTAGCGGAAACTTGTCTCAAACAATTTCCAACTGTCTAGTTGTATTTTATTTCTGAACTAATCACACGAAGAGTGTCATAATTCGTTTCCGACAACCACAGGCTTATTTTGCAACAGTCGCTTGTCATCAGGTTTCTGCAGGGTACAATTGCCAAGCCAGGCCGACGTGGTGGTGTATTGAAGCTCACACACCGCCATGTTGTTCTCGTAACTCTGTTCTCCCACTTTCATATCCGGGTTTACCGACAGCTGCACGAAGATGGGCAAAGTAAACCAAAGTTAGTTATGGAAAATTCTGGTCCTATGCGTGTTCGTTAGTTCTTCTCGCTCACCTGATTGATACGCATGATTTCTTTGCGTATAATTCTCCAAAACAAACACACACAAAATAAAGCAACGTTAACTGCTTGATGCGCAAAATGATCATTCTCCAAAACAAACACACACACGAAAATAAAGCAATGTTAACTGCTTGCTGCGCAAAATGCATGTGCCAAGTGAGCGACGTTGTTTACTTTGTTACTGTAACTATACATCAAAGCGCTATGGTATTCCAAAGCATTGGTCCAAATCTCATCGACGCGTTTGTGTACAAGGTCATCATGCTGGACGCACAGGGGTGAATCAAAATGTAAAAATAAAGCCTTTGAAGAAATTAATTAATGGGTGGAATCTTTGCGGAGGAGGGGGTGCCAGTCTGTTACGCATGCCAGAGAAAGAAAGGAGTTGCAGCGCTACAACACCCTTCCCCCCACATTGCGACTTTAATTATACATAATCATCGTACGCGATTGCCATTCAATTCAATGATAAGGCACTGTGTGCAACCCTCATTTCATTCGTGAATGGAACATGATGCCTAACAGAAGTTTCAAAATCTGCCACCATCTTGTAGCTATTTATAAATGTACAGCTCGCGCAAGTTTAATGTCATGTGCATGTGTATTTTCCTTTACTCTTCGATTCCCCCCTGCAATAGAGAACTGAATAAATATACATAAAGCGAACAGCATGCGCCGTAGATCACAGACATACATACGGTATTTAGCGTAGGTATGATTATACAGTATTTCTTTTATTATTAGCTTATATACATGCGCATCTTCTAGGAATTAACACTTTATTTCAAAATTAGGGAGTGTAGACAATCATGATAATCCTTTAGTACTTGTGGGTGGTCTGCAATAAATTATGTCTTGCCTATCGGTGAGCTGTGTCATGCTTTGCTAGTTGTATTTTTATTGCTTTTTAAATAATACTTATTCCTTCGAATATCAAGCTCAGCATTCAAAAATAGAAATTGATATATCAAACTACTGAAACAATAGCATTCGTTGGGATGCAACAGATGCAGTGAAATAACAAGAGTATATTTACAAAAAAACAAAGTTGGCCCTTGTAGGTTACAGCATCAAGTACCTTGAAAGTGTAGTCGCCAGGGTCGAGATCGGTGATATCCACCCACTGACAGTCAATATTGTAGGCATAGGTGTCGGTGCAGCCGGGACTGATGCCCTGGTCCCCGAAATTAGCACATTTGAACACTGGCTGCACTCCAGGCAGGCAGTTGTTGTCTTCGAGACAGAAGGATGCCTTGTGCCCCTCCGCCACCTTGCGGCCGCTGGAGTCAATGATGTCATAGTGGGCGAACACCTCCATGCTGTGGTAGTGCCTGACAGAGCACCAATCGAAAAGTTGTAAACATAATTCCTCTTCGTTCTTTACAGTGACAACATTAACGAATGTTTTTCCCCTGGATGGATAAAATCCGGCACCTGGGTCCAGCCAGGTTTCGACTCTTTAGATTTTGAAAATATTCGACTCCGAAGCCTTTTCTCAACAAAATAGGTAAAATTTTTACGTACTTTGATTCTTGGGACAAACAGTACATTTTGATTAACAGTGAAACATAAAAGTATTCAAACATCGAATTATTGTGAAAATCTCATTCTAATTAACAGTAGCTCACGTGGTCGTGAATTATACATTTTCAACGTAAACAGTATGTTCACAATGGGTACTAAAATCATTGAATTTTTAAATAATCATTAAGAAAAATGTTACAATTTCTAAAATAAAAGTAGGTATACAATACATGCATTTAATATTTAGTTGTGAATCCTTTGTTGCGCTTTGCAGCATTGAGCTTGTTACACACCTAGTTACTGGTGAGCTTCTTATACGTTTCAGGCGTAATACGGGACCGCTCTTCACCGCAGAAAACTTTTAGATCTTTAATGTTGTGAGCATTCCTTTTTTTTAAGGACATGAACTTTAAAAGAATTTTACATAAATTCTCGATCGGGTGACAGTCAGGGGACTGACTGGGACACTTCATAACGTTAATTTTGTTGTCATCAAATCATTCTTGCATCAGTTTTTGGATATGTGCTTTAGGTCGCTGTCATCTTAAGACCCAATCCCACCCAAATGGAAAGGAATTAACAGACTTGAAAGGTTTTTATTGAAACCATCCCTGTCAATGATGACATTCATTTTTCCTTCAATGATTTTCAATTCTTCAGTTTCACGTGAAGAAAAGCATCCCCAAACCATAACGCTACCCCAAATTTTACAGTTAGGATAGCGTTTCTTGAAGCATGGGGTTCTCCATTTTCTTCCAAACATGCTTCTAGTGTTGTGTCCGAAAATTCCTACCTTCGTATCATCAGAACACACAACGGAATCCCAAAATGTGTCTGGCTTCTCTAGATACTCGTTAGCAAATTTCAAAAGGCCATAGACTTGTTTCTTCTTCAGTGAAGCAGTTTTTCTTTGTGAAGAGTTCGATGGATGCGTAGTGTCTTTACTGGCAGCTAGTATAACTTCAGCCCTATGCAAATCTTTTCTTATCTCTGTATGAGTCACAAATGGGTTTTGTTTGACTTTTCTGATAACTAACCTTTCTGTTGCACCAGTGATCTTCCTCTAACGGCCGCTCCTAGGCGCATTGCTGGCGGAATCAGTCTTCCTCCACTTTCTGATCCGCTCCCAATTATGTTTACTTTAACTGTCAAAGCCGAAGATATCTTCCTGTATCCATTTCCTTCTCTGAACAGACCCTCCCTGTGTTTCCGAAGGTCGTTTGATGAGCAACTTTTTTATTCAATATATCTAAATGATCGGAAGTGACACCATCTGTTGCGTTAAATGTTCACAGTAGAGGTTACCGGTTCAAATGGGTTTATTACAACACACGTACTTCCGCGATTGGCTGAAACGTTTTCATATCAACAGGAGAGTAACTCGTATTGAGATTAATATTGAATAAAGTGCTGTAAGATCTCTATAAATAAATATGAAAGAGGGGTAGCTATTGAAGAATACCTTTGCGTTACATCTTTTGATATTTTTCTCAATAACTTGAAAACTCAAGGATTTTTAGTATCCTGATGAGAACTTGCTATTTACGGTGAAATGAATAATTCTTGTCTTTTTGAGCTACAATAGTTGATTAGAATTTAAATTCTGACAATAATTCGATGTATTGAATACTTTTGCGTTTCACTATTTCATTACAGGAGTTTCATTGCTTGAAACGCCAGGAACAGATTTTTTTTGCGATATGTAATTAAGGTCTCTAGATGGGAAGAGTTAAGTTGTGCTATTTTTGTGAAAACTTTATTTTATACGAGGTGTGATGGAAAGTACCTATCGGGACTGTAGCTATACACGGTGTTGCAAATTATAGCATGTACAAAAATTTCATTTAATTTCATTCAAAGTAGTCCCCACCCCTTTAATCCAGCGGCGTTGCCATTGACAGAAGTATATATTCCTGGGATTAGTTTTCTAAAAGACTCTACAGTTGGACCGTCGTATTTACTGGGATGCCTTAAAATTTCCTTCCTTTCAAGTGGGATTAGATTTTTGACTGAGGGATAAGACCAGGGGCGAGATTTGACGATCGAATGCAGTGGCTGGTGAACCTGGGGAATGATGTACTTGAGCAATAACTGCTGCACAAGGTGCACTGAATGAGCAGGTGCGTTGTCGGGGCACAATTGCGACTCACTGGACGTACGTACTTAGATTAGATTAGATAGGCGAGAGTAGAGGGATCTAAAGGTCCATTACCAGAGACACCGGCCTTTTGCGGGGAATGGCATCCCACACAAGTCGTCTCATGACGTAGGACTTGTTTATTGTCTGAGCAGGGGGTGCAAGTATTTCATAGAATTTGGCAAAATTTGATGCAGATGCTCTACTCAGCTTTCTCAATCATAGTCCCTGCCACGACCACGCTTGAGTGACGCTGCTTCAAAGCACGACTCTAAACAGCAGAAGGGATCCATGACGTTTGAACTTTTGAGTGCGTGCGTTGCAAAGGTCAGAGTCAACCTGTGCCAATTGGGTTCACTCTGCGTGCTTTAGTTCCGTTGCTATTACAACAGTACAAACTTTCTGATCGCCCCTCGTTTGAGGTTCTATTCGGTGCAGATCTCGGTTTAATTCGTGGCACGATTGCTGAGCCGGAGTCGGACATTTTTAGAGGCCAGGAGTCGGAGTCACGCACTTGTTTTTGCCAGTAGTCTGAGTCTGTAGAAACGGACCCATTTTGTTTGGAAATGAAGTCGGAGTTAGCAGGAGTCGAATATTTCGAGAGTGAACGAGGACGGACACAGGGGTATTGGGTGGGCCATGCATAGGGTTAGGTTAGTTAGCTTCACCCAGCCTTTCCTATGGGGAGTAGAGCCCCAGCGGGTCACCATTGGTCACCTTCACCTGAGCTAGGTTCTTGAGACATCTTTCCCCCGTGCCCACTTTGCTTCCTTCCCTTTTCATGCTCCTAGTGATTTTTTTCTTTGTTCTTCCTCTTCTTTCCAGACCTGCTGTTCCCGCGCAAGTTGATCTCAGGTGTGAACACATTCGTGCACGGGTTTCACTTTCGTCTTGACGTACTATGTACATGTCTCGTCAATTCTCTCTCTTAGAACAACTAGAAAGCTGTATGTATAATCAACTTATGCCGTCACTTACCTTCTCTTTGGTATTTATTTGCTCAAAAATTTCATGCACTTTAAGTTTCACTTGGAGCATAAGATTTGCCGCTTCCAAAGCGTTCGGTAATTTGGTTTGCCTACATCGTTCCGAGGATTTGTATCCCATGGGACCCTATAAAAGCTGACTTTACCCGGCATTCGGAACATCTTTTTATTGCCCCGCTGTCATTCCCTTCTTTTCCCTTTATTGACGATCTTTACCGTGTCCTTCCCTTTCTTTTTTGACTTGCTTTTTCTTTGCGCGGATGCATTTTATTTTTTTACGTGCTGCCTCTCTGTTCCCTTTCCGTGTCTTGAAACTTGAAACTAACGAACTAGTGGGATATTTAGCAGCTTACAAGTGCATTATCGCCAAGTTGTGAGTTTTGCTAGTTGAAGTGCCAGTTTGCGTAGTCGGATGAACGAAGTCCGACTCCGACTCCTGGTTCCTTGGATTCGAAGATAAGTTTTCGACAACCACTTTATTTTCAATAATATAGGCAGGTGCTTACCGACCCCTGGGACAAATCAGTGTCTTACTCAGATTCTTGGTAGCATAAATGTCCGACTCCGAAACCCTCGCAACAACGTATCTCAGTTATTGCAATACTACGGTACGTTAACCGTTTCAGTGGTGTATTAATTGTTAATAGCCTTTATGCTATCCAGGAACAAGTTAACAAGTGACACCCGCCAATTCTATATCTGGTTTCAACCAGAAGTGATACCTTTGTCTTCTTAACACCATCATAGTCAGTTAGTATATCTGAATTTTTGCATGTCCTACACCTTTGAGCTGAATTTGAATAACTGCAGACGATAGTCTGCCAGATCGTTCAGTCTTAATTTTCGTTATTCGAGTCGCACTTGACGATGTACATCATGTACTCACATGTGGCAGTGATGCCACTCCCAGTATTGCTTGGGTAAGAAGGGCAGAAAAGCTTCGTCGCCTTGGTTTGCTATGCGAGCCGTGAAGCGCAACAGTCGCCTGGTCTCGAGGTGCCAACCGTAGCCCGAATTCTGCCGGGAAATACAGTATTACTGCTAGTGCCGGGACCCCGCTATATTGTAGGTATGCTCCACCCACGAACTCAAGTTCATTTCTCAAGTCGTCCAACATAAGTTTCTGTTCTGGAAATTGACTTTCACTAAGTAATCGGGATGAGGGGTGAGCTGAAAGTCCGTTGACTAGTTGAGCGTACCTATCGTACGACAGTATAGTATAGTTCCGGCATAATGAGGGAAAGATGATACTATTTCTAGATTTTTGATAGCCATGTGGAACGCATATAGCATGCAGTGTACATAATTCAGTTATATTTGCTGAGGCTTAGCATTACAGTCTTTTCTACTTCTATTCAAATGAAATAGGTGATAAATAATTCTAATATTTGATGGGATTTAGTTTGTACAATCGGTGTTTATTAGAAAGAAGAGTTTGTCAGCCTGTTACTAGAGTTTGACTTTCTGGGCCAATTAGAACAGTTTTTTTGCGTAACTTCTTGTGGGTAGGTACGTATTATTACACCAACCTGTTTCTCGTATGCGGTGGAAGCGAGGCAGTTCTCTTCCATTGCGCACTGTAGGAAGAACAGCTGCTTGTCTTCTAGATGCACTGACCTCATGAGCTCGTGCGTGTCCGGCACCAGGTCAGCCATTTCTGTTTACCGTACAAACGATTGATTAGCTAAAAGGCCACATTTCTAAAACAATTTAGACTTTATTCCGTAAAATAATATTCCTGGTCATGGTGAACCAAACAATGAGACTGGGAAAATATATTGTTTTGTTCAACAGCGCTCCAGTTTATTTTAGAGTTGATGCTGGCTTGCCTGTCTAAAGAAGCACACTCGCCTCATTGGAGAAGGTGATAGCAGACACCAGTCAAACCCTCAACTCCAACACGGCTGTAGTATTGGGCCATGGGTCGCAGTAGCGGCAGACTAAAGCGTCTGACTTCGACTCTGACTCTCAGGGTCGCTGGTTCGTGCCCAGTTCCCAGCTGGGTATTTTCTTAGCGCGCTTGATGTGATCGGTCAGCATCCGGTCTGCGTACTGCTGCGGGTTACTGACCTTTCCTAGCAAAGGGGAGGGTTGGGGGCTCGCAGATATTGTCGCATGGAGTCTTCCGCCACTGGCACCATAGCTCTAGACATCTGTGGTTGACTACAGCCGTATACTCCTCTGGGGCCTGTTGGTCTATATCTGCAGCACAAACCAGTGCATGCGGGTTTCCCAGTTGGGGGTACGACCAAGTTGACTTTACCTTTACCTTTATGGGTTGCATGTGTAATGTATGATATGTGGTGCGTACAATCGAGCGGAGTCCTGTCACTGCAACTAAGCCTTGGTGGATCCAGTTCGTTATTTAAGAGTTCAAGAGAAAGTCGTGTGACTTAGGAAAAATCCTTTTTGCTTCCCTCAAAGCTAGTTTGCAATGCATTAATGAAAACTGTGGCCTGAAAATTTTACAACATTGCTCTCGCTGTTTATGAGGGTGATCTTACAGATTTTTTTATGAATATTCAGCGCATGGTAGTTGCTGTTTACTCGAAAGACCTATAGTTTTTTTTAGAATATGTAGCAAGGTGAACCTATATAACCTGAAAAATATTTTACTGAAGTTTAACTTGTTTGTACTCACTATTTACGCAGGTTACTCCTGCTATGTTGAGATCCCCGGGGGGTCCCAAGCACTCGACTACCCCTGGCTCCTGGGGTACCGCGTGGAGGCAGTGGTCCAGCCTCTCTTCGTTACCTCGGCACTTCACGCCCGACAGCACAATCTGCGTCATGTTCCCTCCGAAGTAACCTGCTCATCGACGCCCAATTCGGTGGGTAATGAATAAACCTTCACTAGCACTATAAGTAGCTAATGTAATTACTTGGGTTTCTGTAATATCTTATCTAATTTTTCAGCTTTTCTAAAATTTCAAGTTCACTGCGTGATAGGGATAATAAAACCTGGTTTACGTCCATTGGGATGCCATTCTAAGATTTTAATAATGGACGTGAACCAGTTTTTATTATCCTTATCTCACAGTGAACTTGAAAAGGTTTCTGTAATAGGAACGTCATTGTTGCCAACGTCCTAGGTGCGGGACATGAAATCGTCAAGGACAAAAGAATATTATAATTAGCTAGCAAATACCTATCAGTTTTGTATCACATAAGATATTGGGATGACAAATGAGCACATATAAATCACCAGTGTTCGAATCCCTTTCCTTCTGAAAATTATCACTCATTATACCTAAATGAGCGAGGAAAGTACCATCTAATTATGATTGGTAGGTTTAAAAAATTACTTTACTGGTTCTGTTGTTTTCCAATTTTTCCAAGCAGCGATGTCTGGAAAAGATAGCTGTGTTGCAGGGGCTACCAACGATATTTTGTGTTCTATTCAAACAACTCTTGGCAGAAGCAGCTATTATCATTGTCATTGTTCACGTCCTAAAGAGCACATGATATCATTTGGCATATGTGCCAACCTTCTAGCCTACGTCATGCCGTGTAGGGTTGTGACTCTGCTTACCTGCATTAAATGGTGTTACTCAGACATACTTAAACACGTCGCAAAGAAAAAAAAACATAACGTCAGGACTTATTGTACCTCTAGACGGGGCTAACTGGACTAGCTAGAGCGGCGTGCGACGTGAGGTATTTCGGTTGCAAATGGATTGAAATGGACTACCCGAGCCTCCAAGAGTTGAAGGTTTACTGCACCTGTAGATGGGGCTGACTGGGCGTAGCCGAAGCCCAGCTGTCTGCAGACCACAGCCGCCTCCAATAGGCTCCAGCCGTCCCCACAAATAAGCCCTGTGGTGTTCTGCTCGGGCATAAACACTTCCACGCGACCTTCTTCCTTCACTCTGCCTCCTGCTAATCCAAGTTCCACCTTATCTCCGCCCAGGGTGTCCTGCCAGAAATGAACAGAGTTCAATTGATCATTACCTACATTACGAACTGAATTTCGTTTATAGACATAATTATATGAAAATATAGTTTGTCAATTTTTTTTTATCGTAACAATGAGGGCACTGCCTTCGTCTCCGGTACCAATTGGTGTTCGTTTCTTGTGCTGTGCTTAACATCTTTTTCTTTCTCCTTCATAGCTTTTGTAAATTCTTTGTGAGCATACGGTACGTTATACTATTTATTATTGCTGAAACGATAGGTACTTATCTCTTCCACCTTCTCTGTTGAGCCAACAAGTGTGCAGCTGCGTTGTGGGACTTGGTGCATATATTATTGACCTTGTCATGTAAAAACTTCAAAGATAACTTGATTTTTTCTGAATATTTTTGTATTTTCTAAATTTTGGAGCCATTGCGTGAAAAAAAAATATTCATCAATATCATAAATTTTATTCGGTATTTCGAAGTTTACTTAATTTTTATGAATAAAATTGGCCATGGCTATTGTATTTTTACATTATTTCCGCAGCCACTACTTTAGGAATAACAAAGGAAGTTGCGGTTTCGAACATGCGATTCTTTTTTCCTATTGCTGCCGCTACCTATGAGAACAATCATAGAAAACCGCGTTTTTTAATGAGGGATTCCATTCTATTTTTGCACGGCTACTTCATTACTGAAAGTCAGAGACACCTGCGTCTTCTGTTAAGCGATTCGTTTCCATACTGAGGCCGCTTCATAAGGAAAGTCCAAGAAAACAGAGTTTTCTATCAAAAGATTCGTTTACTATGTTGCAACTGTCACTTTAGTAAATTCAGAAAAGTTGCTATTTTTTCGAGCGACTCTTTTTCTATTTTGCTGCCAATACTTGGGGTTTCTATTATGGAGCCTTCAACTGATTTACATCAAACGGCATTTTTATTAAGCGTTGCTGTCCCAGGGAACCTCGTGCGCTGCCTAAGCCTTCCGGTCGGGGACCTACCTTTATTGTACGCAAGTCTCGTCCTTCCGTTGTTACATATTTGCTAATGGTTTGTTCATTTATTCAAAATTTTCCTAGCTTGTTGCATGCTACATACATCCTTCACATGTCGTTGAAATCTGGAGCTTCTACGTTGCAAAAACTGGCTCATACAAGACAGACTCCGCCGCACAGGGTTGCGGAGTCGGACGGCTAAAGTCTAACTCCGACTCCTTGTCCTCCTCCAGTATTGCTGACTCTGACTCCAGGCTATTTCTAGGAGATCGCCACCGACTCCTTAATACAATTAGCATTTAGCTTGGCCGGTACTTGGACAAACTACATTTTGCTACATTCTAGTTATACTTATTCTTTGATATAATTCTGTAAGGATCAACATACTTCATAAATGGCGTTGCAAGCAACGCTATTCCTAGGAAAAGCCGACGTTTTACGTCCTTTTCATTGGTATAATCATCACTAGTTTATTTATTCATAACTCCTCCGGTGCATAAGGTTGGCCATTGCCTATACCATGTCACGGGAAACAGCATCCCTGAGGGGACCCCCCAAGTGGCCTCAGCTTGGCCTTCGGGACTTCTTTCCTTCGAGCCCACTTTGTTCCTTTCCATTTCCATGCCCTAACTTATCACTTTGCGGTTGATTCTTGTTTTTTTTTTCAGACTTTCTACGCCCATGAGCGTTGATCCTGTGTGGGAACACAGTCTATGATTCCCACATTGCTTTCGACACACTGTATGCCCCTCATTTTTTCTTCTATGGATCTCTTTTGTGTTCGAAATGAAGGGCTGAACTTTTCAATATAATAATAGCTTTTCATTCTTGAAAATATTGCTTGTTAGGTATGCGAAACTGTACGTTGCACAAGTTGCTTTTCATTCTTGAAAATATCGCTTGATAGGTATGCAAAACCGTACGTTGCACAAGTTGAGGGATACATATCAATATTGTCTAGATATCAGGAATATAAGTTAAAACAAACGAGCGAGGTACTTGGATCCACTTTGGTGCACTATAGGTCAAAGGTAGCGCTACCTTATACTTTTTTTACACTTTATTGCAAACATTCCTGCCTTAAAACAGCGTGTAGTTAGTAGGGAGGCTTCAACTAACACATTATCTATTTTAGGCTGTTAGTGGAATACGGTGAACAAAGCGGTATTATAATAATAATATTATTGGCTATTTTGTCTCATCTGCAAGACCACTCAGGCTTACGGGCGTAGCTAACCTGAAGAAGTGCTCGTGGCACAGCAGGGGCGTCTCTGATGGACATGTAGGGGGACATGGGAGCAGGAGCCTCGGTAGTTGTGGTGGTGGTTGTGGTGAAGTGGGTCATGCACACCACCCCCGCAGCCTCGTCGGGCTGGCAGTCGTGCTTGCCCCACCCATCGTGCTTGCACGAGGTCAGGTTCTTTTCGTTCCCGAAGCAGAACAGGTTATCCAGCCAATAGTCGTCTGAAAAATGCAGTACAGTGACGGTTTAAATATTTTCATATTGAACAAATTGTCTTTTGGAGACTGGATGCTGTACACCATGGTATCTCAACCGAAAGTGCTCACGCCTCCTGTGAGTGCAAAATCTTGAAATATTTCCGTGTCATTGAGAAATTCCCTTGAATTTGTTGCAGAAATTTTGTATAAGTTTCGTAGGGGTATAAATTTTGTAGGGATGAGTGAACTTAGGCACAGGTTTTCTAGGGGTGCCTGGAGTGAAAACAATTGGGAACCGCTGCTTAAGAGTGAAAGTTGAAATATACTAATGATTTTATTTTTCGACCAATTGGTTGGTCTGACAGCATACGTGTGGTGCAGTATGCACCCAAGTGATTCTCCTTATTCAATTAATGAGTTATCTAAACCCATGCATGCGTACATACTACAGCAGTGGTGGGAAAAGTTTTTGACTCAGAGGCCACTTGGACTTTCAAACATGGACAGCAGGGCCGGGCTAGTAGCCGATGCATACGTCTCAAAAATAACAACGTATTTGCTGTAGATATACAATTTTTTAATAAGTCTCACACTTAGAAAGGAAATATTAGCTTTATCACAGAATTGACCACATCTCGACTATCTAGCTATAAATTGCAATGAAAATTTCACAAAAATTTAAACTTATGATGCTTATATTGTTTGTAAATATTCAAACAACCAATCGTGCTGGTTCTAGAATAATTGTTTTTTGTCAATTTTATTAATTTCACTGAGCGGCGGTAATTTCTTTTTGACTAAAAAACAATATCCACAGTTTTATATAACCATGCAAAGGGGCAAGAATGAACAACACCAATGAGAAAAATACGTACATTACACAATAAATCATTAATCAAAGTTTACAGTGACTGAAAAAAGTTTTATTTACCAACATGATCCCATGGCGTTTAATAACTTCAATAATCCTTGAATCCGTGCAGCCAGTTAGTTTCTTTATTGCAGAAGGTAGAACTGCCCTTGCTGCTGCAGCAACAAAATAGATTTTGAGTTGTACTGCCTTCCATCTGCGTAAATTTCCCTTTTCAGAAGGTCCCAGAAACTTTCAATTGGGATTAGATCAGGTGAGCACGGGGGCCAAACCATGAGGTTCTTTCCATTGAACAACAAAGAGTCCAGAAATGCTGTGGTAGTACGAGCAGAGTGAGAAGGCGCATTATCATCCATGAAAATCAAGTTTCGAAGCAACGAAAGGGTATATCATCCAGCCATGGGACCAAGGCGTCCTTTAACATGTCACAATATGATGCAGATGTAATTTTCACGCCATCAGGTACTCTAACCGGACCTACAGTCGATCTCCTATGATACCAGCCCATATCATAACACCACCTCTGTTGTTGACGTTTTACGCGTTGATGACACAGTTGACACTCACCTCCAGGTAGCACCCAACCCTTACTCCCACCCATTAGGTCTATCAAGGGTTGCCCGGGTTTCGTCGGTGAAAAGAACATGATTCATGTTGATGTTCATGTATTTCTGTGCTCATTCCAACCTCAAAATTTTATGTCTTGGGGTCAGAGAAGGCAATTTCAGAGAGGATTTGACAAAAGCAATTGAGCGAAGTATGTCATTTCTTGTGATTTTAGGCATTTCAGGAGGCCCAGCAGCCATAGAAATTGATTTGTTTGCCCGGGTCTCTTACGTAGCTGGAACACATATCTTAATTATGTCTCTATCAGTAACAGTCATTGAATGTCCACATTGCCCAGCATCTGATGGTTTTTTTCCGTGATGAAGGGTCCATCAAGAATTTTGTCACTGTGTCAATATGGCGTCTTATTTTTCGGGCAATAATACCAGGAGACTAGCCTTTAGCAGTTTCTTTGATAACAATTCCTTTTTCCTCGTTAGTTAGAGCTTTTTCACGTTCCATTTTAGCAGAAAAACAAGTAGTTCTTATTGTCTTTCTGCCAAAAATAGAACAAATTCAGAGGGTTTTCAGTCAGGAGACACAGCAAAATGTAAAACTGAATAGTGTTGTCACGATTTCTCTGCAAGTTTTATGAAAGTTTGATCAGAAGTTTGACTGGAACAGAAGATTCGAGCAGCTGCTTTCCGCGTCGAGTCAGTGATTGGTAAAATCCATACCAATAACATCACGGAGACGAACGCCCTCATCAAAGCTGGAGCAGACCTCGCAGTGAGGATCCTTGAGGTACAAGCCAGACCGCAACGGACCCAGCGGAAAAAGGATTCTCCTTGGAAGCACCGCCTCAGGAACATCACTGAGATCAGGAAACATCTCAGATGGATCTCCGAATGACTTGGAGGAAATCTTCACGACGAGCAAACGAAGGCGCTGCTCGAAACGAGGTATCGGTGCCTCGAAGTTGGTCTAACGAACTCGGAAGACACCCTGAAGCAGCGGCTATCTGCTAAGAGGAGCAAAGTCAGACGCTTCGAGGCCAGAGTAGCTGGATTCCATCAGAACCAGCTACTGAACACCAACCAAAAACGCCTCTATCAAACCCTTAGAGGAGAAGAGAAGAGCTCTGACTCACCCAACGCAGAAGAGAGCGCCCGATTCTGGAGTGATATCTGGAGCAAAGAGGTACGACACAACAATACCGCAGAATGGCTTCCCGACGTCAAAGAGAAGAATGTCGCAGCAGATTCAGACATTACCATCATCAGTCACCATCTCAAAAAGCAGTTGAGCAAAACCAAGAACTGGAAAGCATCTGGAGCAGATATGGTGCAAGGTTACTGGATCAAAACTTTCGCTTCGCTGCACTCCAGAATTGCTGCACAGTTTGACGAGTGCCTGCAAAGCGGATCCGTGAGTAGTGTATATTGATGCGAATCCGTACTTTTTGAGAGTAACCTACCCTTGGGGCTCCCCTCGCGCGTGAGCTTCCTGTTTATAACGGCCAATGCACTACCGGTTTAGCGGGGGTCTGGGGGGGGGGGGGCGCAAGCCGGAAGTGGGCGGGGCCTGGGAAACCGGAATGGGCCGCGCGGNGGGGGGGGGGGGGGGGGGGGGGGCGCAAGCCGGAAGTGGGCGGGGCCTGGGAAACCGGAATGGGCCGCGCGGTGACCCGGCGACGCGAGGGGAACCTACCCTCAAAAAGTACGGATTCGCATCATTATACACTACTTCCGTGCCCACCTGGATGACCACTGGGAAGACGGTCCTAATCAAGAAGGACAAGACAAAGGACCTGGAGGTCAGCAACTACCGCCCTACGACGTGCCTCTCGCTCATGAGGAAGGTGCTGACGGGCATAATCTATAAGCGAGTCCATCAACACCTGGAGTCGAACAAACTCCTACCCAACGAACAAAAAGAATGCCGCAGGAATACCAGTGGCACGAAGAACCACTTTCTTGTCGACAAGATCCTCACGAAAGACGCCAGGAGTAAAAAGAAAAACCTAAGCATGGCTTGGGTTGACTGCAAGCAGGCCTTCGACATGGTCCCCCACTCCTGGATCCTGGAATGCCTGAACATCTACGGTATTGCCGGCAACATCCGTAACCTAATCGCGAAGACAATGCCCAACTGGAAGACCCAAATCGCAAGCGCCAATAAACATCTCGGCGAGGTGAGCATCAAGCGGGGCATCTTCAGTGCGACTCCCTATCTCCTGTCCTGACCATGATCCCCCTCTCCGAGACCCTGAATAAGGCCGGCCAGGGCTACAACAGCCGTACCATGAAGCTCAACCACGTGCTATCCATAGACGACCTGCAGCCCTACGCTAAATCAAGTGATCAAGAAGAGCAGCTCCTTACCATAGTCTATCAGTACTCCCAAGACATCAAGATGCAGCTCGGTGTTAGCAAATGCGGAGTCCTTAGGATCGAAAGAGGAGAGGTTACTGCATCAGAGGGAATCGTCATCGAAGAAGGTACCATCAAGGACATCGAGGAGACAGGTTACAAATACTTGGGTGTCATGGAGTACAACACCATTCTCCACAGAACAATGAAAGATTCCATTCGGAAGTAGTAGGTACCTCACCCGACTTCGGCTCATCCTGAAATCACACCTCCATGGGCGCCATACAATCAAGACCATAAACACCTGGGCCGTCCCCGTGGTCCGTTACTCTGCTGGCATCATCAACTGGACCAAGAAAGGCTGCACCGACATGGACATCATGACCCAAAAGCTCATGAACACCTATGAACACTGAACACTGCACCCAAGATTGTGCTTAGACAGACTTCACCTCAACAGAAGAGTGGGGGGGGGGGGCGTGGCCTCATCAGCATAGAGGACTGCGTCGAAACATAATAACGAGCTCTCTCACAACACTTCAGAGAGAGAGCGACGATCCGTGGGCACGCTGTTTAATAGAGGTGAAGTTGCTGAAAGAGACCGAAATGGCTACCCAGTTCAGAGAGCGACGACGCCTTGATCGGACTAACCAATGGAAGAGCGTGAAGATGTCCTGCCAGTACCTCGAAGCTGTTCAGGACAAAATGGTCTCAGACTCTTGGAACTGGCTTCTGAGAGGTGAGCTCAAACAAGAAACAAAAGGCACTATCCTGGCCGCCAGGAGCAAGCCCTCCGAACCAGGTACATCCAAAACAAAATCGTAAGGAAGAACGTGCTAACAATCTGTAGAATTTGCAAGAGCTCGGATGAAACCATCAACCATGTGATGAGCGAATGCGGAGTGCTGGCGCAAAAGGAATACAAGCGCAGGCAAGTTACTTGACACCTCCTCTGGACCCTCCTTCGGATCCATAACTTCCCACTCAGTGAGAGGTGGTACGAGCACGAAGCCGCGCCCGTGGTTAAAAATAAAGCCATACAAATCTACTGGGGAAAAAGGCTTGAAACTGACAGAGTAATTCACGCCAATCGACCGGACTTCGTAATCAAAGACAAGCAGGAGAAGTCGGCCAAACTGATCGACTTCTCGATCCCCTTCGATTCCAGAACCATCGACAAGGAAACGGAGGAGAAGGAAAAGTACCGAGACCTTGCCATCAAACTTCACAGACTGTGGCAGATGAAGGTCGACGTCGTTCCTGTGGTCATCGGCGCTCTGGGGGCAATGTCCCAGAACCTCAAGACTGCCCTGCGAGAGCTGAAGTGCGGCCATCTCCATCTACGAACCTTCCAGAAAAGCGCTCAGCTTGGAACAGCGCACATCATTCGCAAAGTGTTCTGTGCCTTAGGTTGCGGGATGCGACCCGGTGCTAGAGCGTAAAGCAAAACATCGCTCAACCAATCCAAACATTTGGTTATGAAATCCCCTTGGTAATAATAATAATAATAATAATAATAACAACAATAATAACTTCTTGCGAAAACATGAATTCAGAAAACTGATACTGAATTTATATAATGTATGGTATGGACTATGAATGCTGTTACTATCGGAATCTTGCACTTTTTTTCGAAAAAATCTTGAAACGTCAAAGTCAGCAGATCCTCCTCTTATTTGCACAGAAGAAAGTTATAAGAATCATGGTAATTGCAACGTGTTATTCCAGTTCTCTAATGAACGAGGAAAACCAAATTTATTTTGTCGTCTTTTGATGTAAGTCCCACAAATCATACCTTTGGATCAAGAAAGATTACAACAGCTGCTATTTGCACAATTATAACCCGATTTATCTGATCCAAAAGCCAATTTCTTTCTTTTTGCGTATTCTTGTGGCATGCAAAGTTGCAATTAGTTATTTGCTTTTGTATTTGTGTAACGCTATATCCCCAGTCTCGTAAATGACACGTTTCCAAACGATTTTTTTTTCGGCCCTGCCATTTGCGCAAAAATTATTTGATTCCTTTCATCCAAGGGCCAATTTCTTTCTATTGAAACATTCTTGCAGCGTGAAAAGTTTCGTTTATTTCGCTCGTTTTGTACGTGTGGAGTAATATTATACCGTGTGGTAAATGAAGTCGCTTTCCGATGATTTTTCTTACGCTGCCATTTGCAAACTTGTCGAAACGAACTTATAGACTATAAATGCTGGTTATACCGGTGATATCGGAAACAGCCTATTTTGGAAAAATTGCTATTTGGGTACCTTGCAGTTTGTTGAAAAAATCTTAATAATCACTAGCAGATCCTCTGCATTTGCATAAGAAAAGGTATTAATTAGATTAGATTAGATAGGCGGCAGTAGACGAACCAAGAGGCCCATTCCCAAAGAGACACCGGGACTAACACCCCGGCTTCTTTGAGCTATTGCCATTAATTAGTATTAGGATAATGGAGCGGTGGCATGTCCGTGCCCACATCCAAAATAAAACAATTGCCAACTCAAGATGAAATATTCGCATTTTTTAAAAATAGGCCATAACTTTTACTAAAACATGAATTCGCCAAACCGATGCTGAATTTTTAATACCTAACTATGGTGTAGCCCAGGAGTGGACAACCTTTTTCTTAACACAGAGGCCACATATGGACCTTTATGAATTGACAACGGGCAGGACCAGCATCCGATGCATACACAGTAAAATAAATAAAAAATGATGCAGTGCCTGAAATTAAATAAACAACGTTATTGCTGCTACTATGCAATAAATCTAATAACTGCTTAAAATGAGTTAGTTAAGCAAATATCCCACAGTCTTCGGCGGGCCTGATTAAAAAGACTTGCGGGCCCGATGTGGCCCGGGGGTTAGACTTTGCCCAACTCTGTTCTACAGTAACTCATATTCTCGATCGGTTGGCCATCGTGATTGCTTGCTTTTTCTTTTCTACTCATACAGCTTGCCTTTGTTTTGCAATTCTTTTTCGCCGACTTCCTATTCCGAAGCATTGTAATTTTCCATTCACCATACCTATATAGTCCTTTTTTTTCTCTCTCTCTCTCTTTCTCTCTTCGGAAGACCCAACGAAACATAAACTGCTGTACGGTATAGCGGTTTTACTATGGGCATACATCTTCAGATTTTATTGCAGTGCCCTCAACGAGGCATAAATTTGAAGTCCTAAAACTGGCTCTGACAGGCTGTGGATGTATTATCGTACGAGGAAGTAATGTAGATATCTTTGCAGGCTGCAACCAGTCCCTCTGAAGTTCGTTGTGATGCCTTGCACCTCAGAGCTGGTCAGGCGAGCAGACAGAGCTGCTTTGTCTATCAAAGTGCCTACGTGACGGTGGCAGCATCTCTGCCATTCACTGAATTTCATTAGTTATCTCTGTATGCTCTCTACAGAGTGCTGCGCTTGCTCGCGGGGGATCAGGTGTTCGTTTCTTCGCCAGACTGATTATTTCTTTCCCTGCTTAGTTGCAGCGTCAGCGTTTGACTTTCACAGTTCCGTTCGAGGGCACTGGTGTAGCTAGAAGTGAGGGGGGGGGGGTGAGGAGGAGGGCGATCCATCTTTGACGACGTAATTCTGACATTTTGTTCTCGGCTGCAGCCGTACACTTCTTTGGATGGGGCGTGTATCTGCAGCACTTGTGGATCTCCTTGTTGCGACTTGCTGTCAAGTGCGATTTACCCTTGCCTGTGAAGTGTTGCTAGAAATACAAAAACGTTGACTCTTTATACCCTCGCGTAATGAACAGGTCATGCTGAAATTTCAGTCACGGGCATGTTGGCGATATCAGGATGATATTGAATATCAGTAGTTAATACAGTTGACTTTTAGGTTCATCTACATTCGACGGTGTCGTTTGAATGTTATCGTCATACGACATATCAATTAATCAATCTTTATTGAAAATAAATGTTACATGTAACGCAACATCATTCTCAAGCCGATATCTAAGCACTTATATGAGATGATATTTTCTCTCATAAACATCATTTGGGACCTTAAATTTGCTTGTACTTATAATTCATAAATAATTTACCGTATAGCAAGATCATTTATTCCTGCTTTGTACTCGTCGCCAAACATATACATAACTATAAAGCCAAAGAGCTATAAGTTTTGGGTTATAGTTCGGTATGCAATGGCGTTCTGAAATATTATTACGTTGATTAAAAGTTGAATAATTAGCATCAGGCAACACTTGACGCATGCATTAAAGGAAAAAAAATCGTCAGCTTCTGCAATGGCATCTTGTATCATTTGCACAACTGGAGACCAAAATCTATGCATATATTTATAAAACATATTTTTTCTATAGTGGTTTTCAGGATTCAGAGTCGGACACTAAATTCTGACTCCTGGAGTCAGTGGGATTCTGACTCCGACTATAAGTCTGGCAGAGGTCTGACGTATTTGACACTTAGCAGTCGATTTCGAACGCTCGCGCTTGTCCAAGGAGACGAAGTCAATGAAATTGGACTTATTCCAGTCATAAAATAAAGGAGTAGTTTTACGTCCGCCGAGGAGGTTAGGTTTTTGTCGTGTTACTGTTTGTCTATCACCAAGATTACTCAAAAAGTTGTGGACGGATCTTTACGAAATTTGCAGGGATTGTTAGGTATTCTAACAGTAAAGATTATTAACTTTTGGCGAAAAATCGTTCATCTGTCTGTTTGTCTGCTTAATTTGTTAAGGCCATAACCCGAAAAGTTAGCGACGGATTGTCATGAAACTTATGAGTTGTTATGTATATAATAAAGAGTAAATGACCGAATTCTGGGGATGATCTGTTTGATCGTTTTTTTGTCGCTGCTTAATTTTATGCTAGATAGCACAATAACTCAAAAAGTTATGAATGCATCTTTATAAAATTTACAGGAGTTGTTAGTAATGTTAAAAGACATTGATGGTTAAAATTTGGTGCTGATCGGTTGGTCTGTTGATGTGTTTGACTTGTTTGTCATAATGTTTGTTAGCAGCATAACTCAGTAAAGGTTATGAAAGGATCTTCATGGAAATTACAGGAATTGGTAATACTATCAGAGGGCACATATTAGATTTTGGTGCTGATAGAAAGAAAATCATTATTTCAGAACAAATTTGACTTTTTCACTACTTTTGCCTTACTTGGCGGAGGTATGCGCCCTCAGAGTGCTCTCTAGTTTATTCTGCTTTTCCTCTTCTTTCCCGCTTGCTGTGCACATGCTCATTGATCCATTGTAGAATGAACGCCCGGGTTTCTCGTGTCTCCCAGCACTCGGCCACACTATACGAATCTTCTGTCTAGTCTCTGAATCGCTCTGCACGCTGTAAGGTCTTGAGCTAGCAGTTTAATAATATAGTATTAGTAGCCTGCAAGGATGTATTGCCAGCAGTGGAGTGTGTGTCTACGTCCTGTAGGCAATTTTTGCCTGGTGCTGGGGGCTCAGTGCATGTCAGAGAGTAGTCGGGTGACGTGCTATATGTACTGTGCATTGCTGCTAGGACTACATTTTGTTACTGCTTTTCTGTTGAATTACTTTTTCCTCTGGGAAGGAGGTTATGTTTTCGTCGAGTTGGCTTGTCTGTCACTAAGATAAATCAAAAAGTTATGGACGGTCCTTAACGAAATTTGCGGGAATTGTTAGGCGGGTTAAGAGTAACAGATGATCAACTCTTGGTGAAGATACGTTCAACCGTTTGTTTTTTGTCTGCCTCATTTTTCTTAGTACCATAACTGAAAAAGTTAAGAATGGATTTTTATGAAATTTACAGCAGTTACTAGGTGTATCAGAGAGAGTAACTGACCAATCTTTGTGATGATCTATTTGTTTCTTCGTCTCTCTGTCTGATTTTTTATTTGTCATCAACATAACTCACAAAGTAATGAACCGATCTTCCAGAAAATTACAGAAGATATTATTTCTGTCAAAAGGCACAGATGACTAAATTTCAGTGCTGATAAAAAGGATATCATAGTTTCTGAACCCATTTTAATTTTTCGTTTTCTTTGCCTTGCTTGGCGGAGATATGCACTTTTAAGAGTTCTCCAGTTAAGAATGTTACTTGGAGCAAATGATCAAATTTTTGTAATAATCTGTATGTTCGTTTTCTGCTTGTGGTCGTGCTGGTTTTCATATTTGTCAGTAACCTAACTCAACAAGTTAAGCACGGATCTCCATGAAATTTGCAGGAATTGTTAGAAATGTTAAAAGACACGAATGACCAAATTTTGACGATGATTGGTTCGTCCGTTTGTGTGATTGACTACCTATTTGTTTGGGATAATGTTTGTCGGAACATAACGCAATAAGTTACGGACGGATCTTCAAGGAAATTAGGTGAGCTGTTACGAATGTTACGGGGTTAACGAAAAATCAAATTAGTCCTGACCAATCTAATTTATTCGTTCACACTGCTCTGCTTGGCGGAGGTATGTGCACTCAGAGTGCTGAAACTATTAAAGAACACTTGTAAAATGCATTCGAACATCCAAAAGGCTCGAATAAAGATAGCTACCTGCCTTTGTTAGTCAGGCTGAAACTCTTTCATGCTGTATTCTTAGTTCAACTACTTTTAGCTGCTTCTAACATCTTTCAAGATGAATTTTCCCAATTAAACGTTGCGTTCTTAGATCCCAGTCTATTTTTATGGAATAAAGCTGAATTTAAAAATGGGACTCAAATCATCACCTCTTGGACAACACCTGTGTACCAATCCTATTTTATTCAGACACCCTGCATATGCTACATTGCCTAAGGACTTACTGTTAGAGCAATCACCTACGTCTGACGTGTCCGTAGTATCCGTTGTAGGTGACTTTGTTAACGTCGGGGAAACCCAGGAGTTTGCAGACGATTTCACCTTCCCGCAGGTCCCATTCATCGTCGCAGACGTTGCCCCAGCGTCCGTTGTGGTAGACCTCTACATTGCCTGCACGGAACAGGAGCCTTTGTTAGCTACAAGTAGGCGTTTACTTTATACGATAGTTATCATTTGAGACTTATTTCCTTTGTCTGCTACATTCAGTGTGAAGCCTTCAGATGCACCTGATGTTATTTATCTTATCAGATACACTTAGATGATTTAACCTTCGTCGACTGCGCTTACCGCGACACTCGTCGAATAGATCTCGTTGAGTATTCACAATATACGTACAGGCGGGCCTATAACGCGAACAAAAGCTGACCGGCGTGTTATGAGGTAAGGTTGTGTTTTGAGGTATTACAGAAAATTGGCATCCGAAGGATAACTGGCTGAAATCTTCTTACAAAGATAAAATCAAGGTAATACCAGTACGTAATAACAGATATTTCCATTTTTTAGTTAGTACAATATAATAAAGACCGATGTGTATATCTATTCATTCATTTCTTGTTTATTAATCATTCCATTTTCTGCCACCCTTCAAGAAAAGAGAGGCAAAAATTAGGCCAGGTTGCAGACAATGTCAAATGTATCCGGCAGCCTTATAGTTTAATGTACTTCTTGCATTGAAAGTTGAAATCAAAGCCCTAATGATATCTAAGTTTCCCTTAGCACACTAAGTTAGCTACTTGTCGCAGATAACTTCAATGTATCAATCATTCTTCCAACTTTATTTCAACCGCCGATGAAATAGCTTTTCACTATGCAAAAAAAAATGGACATATGTGATATCCTGGCGTATCCGTGATACCGAATTAAAATTAATATTTTGAGTGATGCTTGACTGTCTGGAAAAACCTGTTAAATTTTGTCCGTATCATAGGGAGAAAAGTAAGGTTTCGCTGCTTAGCATTTGTGAAGCCGTGATCGTTCATCTTCGTTTCTTCAACTTGGCGGTTGTGTTAACAAAAGTACATATGATCGGTGAAGGAGAGCCGTCACATGTTTCTCGCAGTCATTTTTGAAAGCGCTGGCAGTCTACTGAAATTGATAAAGGACAATGCTACCTCGCATTTGCTTACAACTGTGTTGTATTAGACAAAAGTTCGTTAACAAGAACCCGACATTTCTCTGATTTAATTAAAAATCTACATTAAAGGCGCTATCATAGAACGACAAGAATAACAATTTGCTTACAAAATCAGTTTAGGAGCATACTACAATTACCCTAAAATAGAAATCGGGTAATGAGGGAACTGTTCAAGTTTTGAGGTCGTTTGTTTGCTTGAATTTTGAGGGACCGAGTTTTGAGGGTGTCTTGTTGTGACGTGCGCCTGCACTTTTTCGCCTCATGGAATACACCCAAAGTGATTGACCTCGTCGAGTACTCTAGGCATAATTGGAGGGCTAATATGCCTCGAGGTTTAATCTGAGGTGGTACTGCACCATAGTCATTTTAGTCCTCCAATTTATTTACATATTACTCAGTTTCATTGACCGTCATAGAATAGGCTAAATGTGAATGACCTCATCAACTACTTTCAATGTAATTGATTTACCTAAACGAGTACACGAATATGCTTAATCGAAAACTTAGTTTTGCCCTCGGCATGATTGTATAATGACCTCCTGATTTTCCACGTCGATTACACTCCGTATCAATTCGTTAGAGTTCTCTTGTGAAGTACAGCTCCTATTTCCCTGCTTCGTGGGCCCGAGCTGTACAGTATGAGTAGTCAGTCAGCTCAGAATTACCAGCAGCTAATGGGCAAATTACGAGTAAAAGTAAGGAACTAATATCCCAGGATCGAAAACTATATTTTAAAGGTACCCTAGCTATGGGGAAGAATTCAATATCATGGGATATAATGAGCACGGAAGAAATCGCACGATCATGGGAAATAATATCCCAAGGAGTGGTAACCCTGTCGCTCAAACCTATAGCCTGATGCCTATCGGGCATTAGTGCTAATACATACCTTCGAAGTCAGCACGGCCGTCTACCAGGCGCGTCTTTCCCTCGTAGTCTCCACTCCTGTTCCGGAATTTTCTGAGGCGACGTTTCACAAATTCTTCCCTACGCGACGTGGCGTGACGCAATCTTCTTCCGTTCCGTCGTCCTCCTCGCCGGATTGCGTTTAGTTCGTCTGGTCTGTTTCGTCTCCTTCGTCTTCTTCGTCTCCTAACGGCGCTTGCATCGTCAGTAATGAATGCTATTATCAAAATAAATAACATGAAATACGCAAAAAACTTTTTTGGCCACATGGTTTCTTTTGTCTGCAGTGGCGTGATGCGGACCGCTGCAAGATCGACGATGTTCGTTTGTTTCTATACTGCTTTAATGATTAGGTTGTGGATTAGCTCCTTTATTATATAGCAAAGTGAAAGACAGTCACTAAAATTATATTTATGTACATTTCTAGAAATTGCATTAGGCTTGTTAGTAGGATCGAAGATATTCTTAAGCTAGGTCTCTACTGCTAGATAATATAGTTTTAATGATTAGATGGTGGGTCAGTTCCCAGTGAAATGAAATATACTGTATGTACTACGTTATTTTTTCTATATTTCTGGAAATTGTGTTGAGGTTACGAAATTATTAGTTGTAAATTTCCTGGGCTTTTTAACGAGTGTTGATGAACATTTTTGTGAAGTATCAAAACGGAGTCAATGTTGAGTTATTGTGTTTGGTATGTAAATACTTCCATATTATAGTTACATTCCTATTATGAACAGACGTAAGCACAGTTTCCAATATCTTCCGCCCTCAGCCCTTCGGGAGATTGAATGGAACATAGGACAAAGGTTTAAGTTAGCTGCGCCCAGCTTAGGTATGTTATGGGTAGAAGCGCCTCTAGGGGAACACACGGGTTACCTTAACTTTAGCTGGGCCATCGGGATGTCTATCATTTGTGTGCAATGCTTCCCTTCAATTTCTTACTTCTATTGATAGTGCTATGTTTTGATCTTCCTTTTTAGCGACTTGCTGTGCCTATGCGCTTGTTCATGGTGGGAGCGCCCTCTTACGCTCATTGGTTGCCCGTTTCTCTCGACATACTCGTGTCCCTTCTACTGTATACCTTCTTTGAAGCTTCCATCGTGTTGTCCCAGGAAGCATAAACTGATCTCCACAGTAAATCTATGCATGAGATATGATTTTCCAGTTGACATAAGGTGCATGCATACCATAAATTTTAGAAATTACCATAAACGCTTTGGTCTTTGGAGAATAGGTCAAGGGGCACTAGTGCCTGCACCTCTGCCTGTTCCAGCTTCCGTTCCGTGTCTCTGTGAGGTCATCCCTGTACTGTATAGTGCCCAGTGCATGCTGATACCCTGAGTGTCCACACTGAGTGTATATGAGACTGAATAGTTACTTATCTAGCGATATAAGCGTAAACTGACAGAGGTGACGTCATCATGCCACGGAAATTCTCCCCCTTTCAGTGAAGTTTTCAGCGTCATTCCGTGTCACTATTCCTACGGAGTAACTACCTTCATTGTGCTCTCACTTCACAACTAAAGAAAAAATATAAATCCAACATAATGTCGCCCTGGTGCTCTTCTGTCTCGTTCTCTCTCTTCTTCTCCCATGGATTTGTCGTTGTATTTGACGTACTGCATGTTTTTTCGCCTCTTTGAATCGCAGGTAATGATATAGTAGGGGGCTTTAACTTAGACTATATCACGCACGACGAATTTTTTTTGATAATATTAATTTCTATCACATTTAGTTCTCAATGTGAACATCTCCCGTACATTGTTATGGGGCCCGCATACCCTCAGGGGCTCGTGTAGGTTACCTTAGCCATTAGCTAGGCCTTCGGGACGTCTGTCTTTCGTGCCCACTTTGCTTCCTTCCCGATTTCATACTCCTACTTGCTCATGCTTTTTTTTCTGATCTTCCTCTTCTTCCCGACTTGCTGTTCCCTTACGCGTTGACTCGTGCATTTATTTCACATTTCTCTTGACGTTCTTTGTTCCTTCTTTCTTCCTCTCTTTGGATCACAGTGTACTCTGTGGGCAGGGAGGCTTAAAATATGAATATAATAATAATCTCCCCGTACATCTGTCAATAATGTACTGAATGCTGTTTCTCACTAAGCGTGTTGTAATTTCTAATGGCTGGTAACGTTAAAAAAAATCTTAGTGGGAGACACTTGAATTTTTAAGGCAGGAAGTAATTCCTTGATATCATTCCGTAGAGAACTGGTTTGTTCCTTTACTTGTGCCAATACAAGTGCACGCACATACGTACCACTTCATTAATAATAACTCTCCCTGAAATACTCTACTTTTCTACATTACTAATGTACAAGTAGTCGTGGAGCTCTTTAGATTTTCTTTAAATAGAAAATTAAAGGAAAGAATTGTCATTTTGTGGAAACGCTAACGCCTAAAGGTATTTCGAAATTGGTTCTCCCCACCCCGCTTGAGCCCGTGTCCTTCTTTGCACCAGCTACCTGTGCCGGCTTCGCGCAGCACTATGCGGTATATATATATATATTTATATATATATATATACCCTGCATAAAACACAGAATTCTTTCTGCCCGGGGTCGCAACACGTAAGCAAGAATTTATAGGCGACACGATGCTGTGTGTCGGTGCTCCGGAGCAATCCCTTTTCGGGGCGTCCCAGTGGTTGTCAGATTATTGTTGTGTGACCTTGTGCAATACTGCAGGCTGTGGGTTTCCGTGAGGGCACTATCTTACCCTGCTTTTATCATTGCTATCCCCCGTACTTCGAAAGGGAAGTTGAAACGCGCTTTTAAGGAAATGCCACGCTGTTGTTGCCGCCTAATTCAAGGTTCCTCACCTCCGGCTGCATTCGATCGATACCCAAAATTAATTCATTTTACGACAGAAGTAAATCATTGTAACTAATTAGTTCATACTGTCCGTTCAATTTGATCATGGTGGTCATCTCGAACAATAAAGTATTGGAAAACTCAAGTTTATAGCTAAAGCTAATGCGGACTTTGAAAGCTATTGCACGAGGCTTCTTGAAGCTAAAAGGTGCTAACGTTATGCGTTAATGAGTATATAATTTCTCAAAAAGTCTGTTATTCACTGCGTAATTATCAATTCACACCCGAATCGCCAGAAGTGTATTTATCCTCAGGAACATCATGATTTATTTAACGATGTAGTTAGTCTCTTTGCAGTAGGAATATCATAAGCCCCCCAAAAAGCAGATGCTGGATAATCACGAATTTCTCTACATCCGTAGGGATATAATATGATTTATTCACTCGCAAATAAGATGTTGACAGACACTGTCATGATCACGCACTCGTGTGTCCTGCATCACTCCATCATAAATTCATAACGATTATTCACTGGAACAGCATATGCTGACAAACAACGTCACAATCACGTTCAAGTTTCCTGCAATACTCTCATAAAATTTTCATTAAAATAACACGAGTTAACAGACACTGTTACAACATCGCCTCGCCCTATGCACCATTACGGTGTGATATATTCACAAAAACAACAGATGCTCCGAGACGCAGACAATGGACATGAGTCAGAGAGACGCGCCCCACGAGAAGAGCCCTGTCGAGGTCGGCCGCTTGCTTCCCTCGCGGTGACCTGAAAACTGTGCCCGTGTGGCGCCGACAACTTTACTGCTGTGGCACTGCCTTGAGCAGGGGCGTCCTGCTGCAGCTGTTTCTTCTGCGTACGTATGTGTGCAGCGTGGCTGAATCCCTGGTGGTTCCCAAAGTGGGTGGTACCGCTCTTCTGGACCAGGCGGAGAGCCGTGAATACTGTTGAACCCTGTTGGATCTTAAAGTGCCTGTCCTAATATGTGGGGTGGAGGCTACTGGGCCTACTGAGTACTCGTAGAAGAGTCATCAAGCAACACATGATTAATCATGTCAAGAAATTTTTACAGAAGTTCGCGAGCAGTAATGAAAAACCTGAATTGTAAACTCATAACTCTAAAGAAACGGTCCAGTAAAATTTTCTTGTAGGTCGCTAGCTCTTGGATCATAAAGCAATTCTCTTGAACCCTAAATACAAAGGATCGGATGAAATTTTGAAGTAGATAACTCTAGGTACATAAAGTAATTCTCATCAATCCTAAAAAAAGGGTCCACTACAATTTTCATGTAGGTATCTCCTCTGAACGTTTCTGTAAATTTGCTTACTCGAACACACCTTCCGGCAGATGCTTCCTAGCACTCGAGTGGAGCACATTTCGAACTTTGACGCGTTTCAAAAGACAAAGTTTCATCAGCTAGTAAACAATGGTGCCTGGATTAACTACTCGTTCAACTTGTAGCACTTTCTAATGCTGTCCTTCAGGTACGACTGTAAGGCATTGCTGAATTCGTGAACGTCTGTTGCTTACCTCCGGCCAGGTGACCTTTTCTCTAGAGTGTGGAGTCCTGACCGCGCTATCAGATGACATGTCTCGCACTTTGTCCAGTACTTGTGGGACTGGTCGTAGCCGTTGGCTTCATCCACAGTAGTGACTTTTCCATGGGTAGTAGAACCTCTAGTCAGTTTTAATGCGTCAGATAGACCGTTTGTGACATCGATTACAGGATCCAACCGGCTTTCGATTCAGACTCGTTGGACTCCTAAAGGACAAAATTCCCCCGATTCCGCAATTTACCTCTACTGTCCTATTAATTAATTACATTCACCTGTCCAGTATTACGAGAAATTCTGCTCCAAGGAGATTTCAATTGTTGCCTTAGCTTTCTTCGACTTTCCTATTCGGTCTTATTCGGTCTTTATTCTGCTCTTCTCTCTTTCGTACAATTTGCTATGGCTATGCAGGCTTTTTTTTCAGTGGTTCCCGTGATTTTTTTACATTGCATGTGCTCCATTTGGGAAACTTCTCAGGAAAACTTTCACACGTAAACTGTAGCACGCGATTTGTCGGGTATCGCCACAATACGACGTACGATTTAAGAATTTAAAATTTAAAGGAAATTCATTGTGTTTTTTTAATTCGTTATGGCATTAATTTTTTTAAATTAACAACAGTAGACATTCGCAGCAAACAATTGCATATTAATTGTGCCCCATATTTAAATGCTGGACTGTAAAATATAAGTAATGTTATCTTTTATTGAATGTGACGTTTATTTTAAATGCATACATAATAGACTTCACCGCATGGGGTGGAATTGTGTAAGACTTATAGAATACAATTATCTCAGCTACCTGTTTCATTAATGGACGTCTAGTCTTCTGGATGCTGTCACCTCTGAATGTATTAGATTATAATTCTCGATGGCAGGAAGTAGTTGCTGGATTTGGCTGCCTGCTCGTTGACAGCAACTCTAGTGTCTTGTGGTGATGGGCCTATTTATATATATTGTAGGTACCTAAGGGATGTGCGATCACAATATTTGACGAAGGCCGAGGTCTCCGTGTGCCTCCTTATATAGGGATTTCAGCGTGGGAATGGGGCTCGGCTTCATCCGGGTGGGAGCTGAGGCCTTTCTTGAGCTTCAGTCCTTCCAGCAATACGAGTACCTGACTTATATTAAGTTAGAAATTCTCCTTATTTTGATTAAGGTAAGCTGGTTTATGCCCACTCGAATTTGTGCAGTACCGTATATGTATGTAGATACCTAGTATACTGTAGATGTGGGGTTGAACTGGAACTTATTATCTCATCAGTACGATGTTCACGACGATCGTAACTAATGACTATGGTATGGACTTTCCAGTGTAAGAACGTGCGAAGTGTCTGGTGGAAATATTTTTGTATTAGATACGCTGGTGAAATTATGACAATGATTGTAATTTGAAAACATTCTTGTAGAAAAGTGGATGAAAAAAGAAATTTATTTATTGTACGTAATAGCATACTAGCCGTGGGTCTAAAGTGATTCTATAATAAAACATTGAAAGAGAAAGTGATTATAGAAAATTAATTTTGATCGATCCTCGATAATAATCTTGTAATGATTTTTGTGTGACACCGGTGAAAGACCATTAAAACCTCACATTTACCTCTGATGCCTTCAGAAATGCGTTTGTTTACCGAATCAATCTTTTTATTGTTTCATTTGAATAGATTCCTCTGAAGCTTCTGTGGCCTATCATGATGCTTATTTGGAGGTAAATTGACGTCCGTCAGCATATGCTGGGCATAACCGATCGAGAAAGCATATGAAGAAGAAGAGAGGAAAGCAGCATCAATCGGAGTATGAAATTGGAAGGTAACATTTTCTCATCCGGATTTAAATCTGGAGAACTAGTGGTCACCCCTTCAATTATAGTCTGACTATTTCAGAAGAGGCAGTTTGGTGGTGGTCAAATTCCTTTATGGCATTGCCAATTCCATGGGTATGTGTGAGATTTTGTTCGGTCCATATCTTAGTCCCGCCCACTACCTGTATATAGGGAAATCTGAGAAATACCCATAGAAATGGCTCCGCTATAGATGAATTTGGCCAAGACCGAACTGCCTTCATAAAATGGTCTGACTATATAATTGTCTACGAAGGCAAGATTTGATTAGGTGCCCTGGCTTAATGAGGCAAGGCATGGTATCTATACCCACTTTTATACTCATTTGAGGTTCCATGATGTTAATGGTTGCGCTCACACAAAAGGAAGAGGGTATCCTCCTAAATTTGCAGTAAGATAATTTAACCCCGTCGAAATTTAAATGCCGCAAGACCGATAAAATATGGTTTACTAGAGCACTTTGAGAGCGCACACGTCCGCCAAGCGAGGCAACGGTAGCAAAAAATTCAAATTGTCTCTGAAACCATAATTTTCTTTGTATCCACTCCAAACCTAATCATCTGTGCCTTTTGTTAGTAGTAACAGCTCGTAAAATTTTCTTGAAGATCCGTTCATAACTTTTTGAGTTATGCTGCTAACAAACGTTATGACAAACATGAGTCAAGCATACAAACGAACAAAGCGATTTGAACCAAAATTTAATTTATGTCTTTTAACATTACTAACAACCCCTGTAAATTTCATAAAGATCCATTCATTATTTTTGAGGTTTTGTGCTAACAAGCATAAAATTAAAAACAGTGACAAACAAACGAACGAACGAACGAACGGATCATCACAAAAATTTGAACATTTACTCTTTGTAATATACTTAGCAACTCATATGAATTTCATAAAAATCCGCCCATAACTTTTTAAGTAATGGCATTGAGAAAAATGAGGCAGACAAACAAACGGCTCGACGGACCTTCACCAAAAGTTAATCTTCTGTTTCTCCTAACATACCTACCAATCCCGTAATTTTCGTCAAAATCCGTGTATAACTTTTTGAGTTATCTTGGTGACAGAAAAACAGACAGACAGGCAAACCCGACAAATACGTAACCTCCTTGGCGGAGGTAACTATGAATCTGGAACACAACATGCACATCCTTCTTGCCGACGATGAAAACGATAGTAATTTAGCGCCATTTCCAACTCAGTCTTCGCATCATACATCTGAGTCAGCAAGGGTAGGGCGTTTCATCCAACAGAAGCCCCATTTAGGCCTCAGTTTGAAATTTCATTTTGTCATTGGCGCCTTTTGTCGGGAGTTCCGACCTTTGCTAAGTGGTGAGAATACGGTTTCCCGTAGTTTTCTATGCAAATATTCCTTTACTTGTACTTTCCAACCCATTTACTACTAGCATAACCTCACAGTAGCTGTTCAATTGAGTATGATGCGAAGCGCGTATCCCTTGTCTGCCCTAACTGAAAACAGGTCCGCGGAAAATGAGCAAAGGCAACCGAAGTGGACGCCTAAGTTTTCTCTAATATCGACAGTACCTTCAGTATGTCCTTTTCGGGCAGCGTCTTGAGTAGAAAAAAATATCCTTCAAAAATCTTTGATTTCTGCCGTAGCACCGAGGGATGTTCCTCTGCATTTTTTCTTGCTTATTGTATCCTTTTTTTGCGCTTCAGGACTTCTAACACAACCCAATTCAAGTTTAACCATACAACCATCTTATGTTATGGCCAGGAGCAACGACCCAAGCCGGATCCTGTAGGGTTACCTTCCAGTTTCAATTTTAGAGTATTGAAAATCACTCCTCTACATTCATTGTCCTAAAAATCTTTTAATGGTCACCAAATTTTACATTGTAGCTTTCATATCAGTAGAGATATTGAATGTTAAAAAATCATGGCGGCCATTTTGGAAAAAAGCCGAAATATCCAGTCGTAGCGCCCGTTAGTCAGGGCACCCCTTCTGAACTGATTTAGTATACCCTAAGGATCATTTCTACCAATTTTGATACTTTTTACTCGTGTAACGATATAGGTACCCTAAAAATGGCCCTGACTATTTCATACTCCGATCGATGCTCCTTCCTTCTGTTCTTCGTCTTCATCTGCTTTCCCGACTGGTGCCCAGCACGTACGTTGATCCTGTGTGGGAACATCTTCGTGCATGGGTTTCACGTTTCTATCGACAGGCTTTATGTTCATTCGTTCTATAAAAGATTACCTTCGTAATGGAAACGAATGCTGAAATTACTCAGTATAACTATGACTAGCCTCACTGCCTAGTTTCACCCCTAAAAGATATTGAGAGATAAACTATGAAATGAAAACTAATCTTGCCTTAAAGGTTACAAAGTATTTGATAATCTTTGAGAAACAGTTTTCTAAAAAAGTGTGTTCTTGGTAAAACTATGAATTTAGGACTATTAACGGCCGGGGTCGCAGTATACTTCGTTTCAATGCAAGTGGTCGTAGCAGTTAGTTTTTTAACCTATGTCCGTTACATACTGTGTTCCAAAAAGATATATATATTTTTAAAAAGCGTAACAACGCTGTTGCTGCTTCCTTTTATATGAGGGTAAGGTAACCCGAGACTGCCTAAGATATGTGTTAGTGTCCCATAGAAATAACATTGTTTGGAACGTGCTTCAGTGAAGGTAGCGAATCTTTCAAGGTTGAAATATAAATATATCAACCAATGCTATTGGGTCGCTTGAAGATACTCTTCTTGGGACTCTTAAGGCTTAACAATACTTTCCATTTCTTAGGTGTAAATCTCCTTTAACTGCGAGCAGTTGAACATTTCCTTCCCTTCCTCTCCAAACTACTCGGGAGTAGGCTTATTAGTTGATTCCAGTACCACAAACCAGCGTTTTGTTTAGTGCTTATGACACCTCAGGGGGCAAAGTATGGGCCATAGGGTTAAGTTAGGTTCGCCTATCTTATCTTATGGGGCGCAACGCCCAATGGGGATTGTATAGGTTACCTTAGCCATTAGCTAGGCTATCGGGACGTCTGCCATTCGTGCCCTTTTTGAGTCTTTTCATTTTCATATTCTTACTGATGATGCTATGTTCTGTTATTACTCTTCTTTCCAGACTTGCTGTTCCCATGCGCATTGACGCGCATAGGTTCCACGTTTCTCTTGACCTTCGTTATGTCCCTTCTTTCTTCCTCTCTTGGGATCACAGTGTACTCTGTGGGCAGGGAGGCTTAAACTAGGAATATATGAATAATTTGTGCGTATAATAATAATTGGTTCGTTCCATACATGTCCGGTGCCCACGTAGCACTCGTTTCCTATTGCCGGCACTGTCCCGTGCCATCCCAATGACGCTGCTCCATACCCGCGCCCCAGTCCATCAGCCCCTCCCACACGTCACACCTCCGTCCGTTCCGTTAATTTGAGGCGACTTCGTCACGTCCGTGTTTGGCATCTGCAGCTATGACGTGGTGCCTCAATCTGCCACTGAGGAGCGTGCGAGTAGTCAGGGGTCTGTGTCTGCCTCTCCCTGCTCTTCATTCCTTGTCCCTCACTGTAGTTATGGTCGCAATTCCCATTGCTGCGCGTAGAGGAGAAACTTTCAAAAATTGACAAAAAAATAACAAAAATCAGAATGGACTCACATCTCTGACAGCGATTATTATAACGCAACAGGAAAACTGTATAAAACTAGAGTACGCTGAGAGCGCATACCTCCGCCAAGCAAAGCAACTGTAACGAAAAATTCAAATTGGCTCTGAAACAATGATTTTCTTTGTATTAACACCAAATATAATAATTTGTGCCTTATGATAGTATTAACAGTTTCTGCAATTTTTA
This sequence comes from Parhyale hawaiensis, assembly GCA_001587735.2. Taxonomy (NCBI): domain Eukaryota; kingdom Metazoa; phylum Arthropoda; class Malacostraca; order Amphipoda; family Hyalidae; genus Parhyale; species Parhyale hawaiensis. The sequence continues at coordinate 12,864,008 of LQNS02000303.1, forward strand.
TGTAGATCCGTTCAGAACATTTTGAGTTACGGTGCTGACAAACATGACAAACATAAGTCAAACACACAAACGGACCAACCGATCTGCACCGAAATTTAATCATCTATGCCTTTTAACATTGTCAACAACACCTGTAAATTAAAAAAAATCCATTCATAACCTTTTGAGTTGTGTTAGCAAGCATAAAACCAAACACTACGACAAACAAATGAACGAACAAACAGATCATCGCAAAATTTGGTCTTTTACTCTTCGTAATAAACCTAACAACTCGTGTAATTTCATGAAAATCCGTCCATAACTTTTCGAGTTGTGACATTAGCAAAAAATGAGAATTTACGAAAACATTTGCCCATATCGAATGAAGTCAAATTAATTGAAGTTATAGTTAGATTCCACCAAGAGTAAAAAATCCTACACAACTGTGGGGATAGGGTCCTGGAACAACTCATCAACTGAAAACTCAAACGGCAAAAAAAAAAAAGAATGAACATCAGGAACTGAAATCAAATAAAGATGAAACACTTAGCAAAATCCACGTCATAAACATACGAGGCCTGTCAACGAAAAACTGCAGAAAACATATGGTACTACAGGATATAATAAAAGATGCAGGTTCTAAACTGATTGCCGTTACTGAGATCCATCTAGATGATGAAGTCAACGATGCAGAAGTCCAAATAGAAAACTATGGATTGCATAGAAGTGACCGCAAAGATAGGAAGTGTGGTGGTGTTGCATTATACGTAAGAGATCACCTTGGTTCACATACAAAGCAAAATTCTCTAATGGAATGTGTGGTTGTATTATTGTAAATATTGAAAAACTTAAATTGATGTGCGTGGTGTGCTATCGACCGCCAAAATGTACTACCGAAAAATTTTGCCGAAATGTTGCAAGTGATCAACACACATTGCAAAGAAGTCCAGAGTAAGTATCAATTGTATGTAACTGGTGATTTCAACTTCCCCTTCTTAAAATGGCTAACGACAGACTTACC
>LQNS02000303.1:12873623-12889041 GCA_001587735.2 Parhyale hawaiensis
AAAATTCTGACTATCTTCAATTTCACTGATAGTGATCATAGTTATAGTCCATAGTATAGTTGGTATAAATTCACTATTCGTTTTGGCTCATAATGTTTTGCTAAAAAGTTACAGGCTGTATAAGAAATGAAAATATTTGACTCCTCATGGATGAAATTCTTTTTCATGAATTGTACATTTCTCTTTGCATATTAGGACACGAATTTATATGCACGAGTACCTCGATAGTAATGCCCTTTTACTGGATCAATATGGATAAGATCTGCTAACTTTGATTTTTTGAAAATTTTCAGGAAAAATTTCCAAGGTACCCCCTTAGCAATTTTTACTTAAATTTTGACTATCTTCAATTTCACTGATAGTGATCGCAGTTATAGTCCATAGTATAGTTAGCATAAATTCACTATTCGTTTTGGCTCATAATGTTTTGCTAAAAAGTTACAGGCTGTAAAAGAAATGAAAGTTTTTGACTCCCCATGGATGAAATTCTTTTTCATGAATTGTACATTCAACTTTGCATGTTTGGACAGGAATTTATATGCACGATTACCTCGATAGTAATGCCCCTCTACTGGATCAATATGGGTAAGATCTGCCAACTTTGCTTCTTCGGAATTTTTCAGAACAAATTCCTAGGTACCCCCTTGGCAATTTATACAAAAATTCTGACTCTTCAATTTCACTGGTAGTGATCATAGTTATAGTCAATAGTATAGTTAGTATAAATTCACCATTCGTTTTTTCTCATAATGTTTTGCTAAAAAGTTACAGGCTGTAAAAGAAATGAAAATATTTGACCCCTCATGGATGAAATTTTTTTTCATGAATTGTACATTCCCATTTGCATATTTGGACAGGAATTTATATGCACGGATTACTTCGATAATAATTCCCCTCTACTGGATCGATATTGGTAAGATCTACCAACTTTGATTTTTTGAAATTGCCCACATCGAATGTAGTCTAATTATTTGGAGTTATAGTTTACCATATAGTTAATGCAAATTGAGCATTTATTTTCCCAATTAATGTGTTGTTAAGGCGTTACAGGCGTTTGATTTCTGCGACATGTGAAAATTTTGGCTTGAGATGCGTCAAGGTATATACCTCTGAGAATTCACGAAAACGGTGCCCATATCGAACGAAGTCAAGTTAATTGTAGTTATAGTGTATCATATAGTTTTCCCCATTGATGTGTTGTTAAGGCGTTACAGCTGTTTGTTTCCGGTGACAAGTCAAAATTTTGGCCTAATATGCGTCAAGTTATACACCTAATGAGAATTCACGAAAACGGTTGCGCTTACCGAATGAAGTCGAATTAATTGTAGTTATAGTTTATCGTATAGTTGATGCAAATTCAGCATCTGTTTTCCCCTTTGGTGTGTTGTTAAGGCGCTACAGTAGTTTGATTCCTGCGACATGTCAAAATTTTGACCTAAAATGCGTCAAAGTATATACCTATGAGAATTCACGAAAACGGTTGCCCCCATCGAATGAAGTCAAATTAATTGTAGTTATAGTTTATCCTATAGTTAATGAAAATTCAGCATCTGTTTTCCCCATTGATGTGTTGTTAAAGCGTTACAGGCGTTTGATTCCTGCAACATGTCAAAATTTTCTCCAAAAGTGCGTCAAGGTATATATATACCTATATGAGAATGTGCGAAAACGGTTGCCCATATCGAATGAAGTCAAATTAATTGTAGTTATAGTTTATCATATAGTTAGTCTAGCATCCCTGAAGTATACCTACTTTAAACTATTCCGGTACGTCTCGGAAAAAATTCTAATTGCTTTATAAGTTTTCATACTTTTTGCTTGTTTATATTAGAGTGTAAATATCCATCATAAATAAACAATTAAACAGAAATTAATTTCACTCTTGAATCAACTGAGCTGCGGCTACGGTGGTTAAAAAAACAAATAATACATTGACTGACAATGAGCAAAAGTTATTGTTTACATGCTGGTAAGTATTAAGCCACTTCAGCTCTGGCAAAGAATGATGTTTCGGCTTGAATAATTTGATGGTTTCCTAAAAATTAGCTTCTTGATGCCGGTAATTTGCCTCTATACAATTATTGCTCGCTCTAAACTTGTTGTTGCTGACTCAAATTTTTAACCCAGAGATTTTCGTTACTTTGTGCATTGTATGTTGATTGCGTCGTAGAAAAAGTAATATGCACTTTTGCGGAGAAATGCTGCATTCTTTCGTAACTCAGAAGCCAGGACTCCTTGTATCAGATCCGCACTAGTCGAGCTTCAATTTGTTGACCCGCTATATTGTAGAATAGCGCGAAATATAAAGGCGCTAAAGACCAATTGCTTGTCCATTTTACCCTCACAGGTGAGTTGCTTGGGCACCACCAGCTCCTCCGTACGGCGGTCTGTGAGGTCTCCAAGCGTCTGCTCTTCTCATCAGCGTGACGGCGTCGCTGCGGCACGTCCGGCAGCGCGTGGGAGGGCGGCCGACCTTGGCAGAGCACGCGCAACCGGGGGGCGCCGGACCCTCGCATGCTTCCTAAAGTTACGAGCATCGTAACTGTACAGCTGGCCAGCATGACTGCAGTACTTCAACGGTCAGTCCTTCAGATTTTCCCTCTTCAAATTAACAATTTAACCTTATCTACGTAATTGATTTGACAGTGTTTGAAAAGTTAAACCATTTTGATCTTAAATTTGTTGCGAAGAGTATAAAGAAATGACAAAAATAGGAGCGGAACTGCTCATTATACAGTCTGGTAATTGTACGAAGTGCTTGAGCTCACCGGTAAGTGACGGTAAGTGGTGACGTGGTGAGTAGATTTTTTTTTTTTTTTTTTTGTGCATTTGCTTAAGCTATTCTCACTAGAGCCTAGAAGAAAAAAAGTAAGAAAACAAAAGAGGTGGGCGACCCGACCAACGCACCCCCAAACAATTGGAGTACCTCAAAGAGGCAAGGATGCAGCGGTCAGAGGTGTGATTTAATAAATAATAATAATAATAATAGCGCTCATTACTGCTTACGGTGGTTTTACTTTGTCTTTCATTATATCATCTTGTCTTTAGTGTAGGAATAACACAATTTTCATTCACATCATGACAGAAAGAGTGAATTACGAAGCTATTACTTTTGCTTTCAGAATCAACCAGTGCCGTTCCTTTTACTTGTATGTTGCAGCAAACATAATCTTTTAAGTTCCCCTTTATTTCAACCCCTGAAGTTGACTTAGCTAGGCCATCGGGACTTTTTTCTTTCGTACCCTCTTCGTTTCCTTCCGTTTTCATGCTCTTCCCTTGTACATACAGTAGAATCCACGGTTCCGTAGACATAATACATGTCTCTTTCTTTTTGCGAAGCTGCATAGGACTTGTTACCCTGCACGTCGTGCTAAAAAAAAGCTCACAATAAAGAAATTAATTTAACAAAATTGTTGATTTCTTTGCTGGTCTCTGCCTCCTGCAGTGCCAGTGAGTATTTACAGCGTCGGAAGTCGTAACTAGAAGCGTCGTATTTAGAAGCGTTACCCTAGGCGTATCACAACTCTTTTGGTGTACCGCAATCTGAAAGTCGTAACATTAACCCGACTTAAGATTGCGCCTTCCGTCGACGAGCTTTGTAAGCTCAACAATAATAAAAATTCCAGAACTGTCATCAGAACTTTGTCAGTGGATCTCGAAGTAAGTATACAAAGTTACTCCTAACTATAAAGATGACTCATTCATTTATATAATTGTTTCCCTTAATTTGAAATGGTTGTTTCATTGGCTCCCGGCGTCACTGTAGTCCACGTCACAATCGTTATCGTTTTACACGTTTTACTGCGGCACAATTTTTTACGCGGAGGGAATACCGGAACAGAACACACGAGTAACCCCATAACCCAGGGTTGTGGTGAAAGCCTTGATTCTAAGGTGGTATTTCTTTATTCGAAAAGCTTCGTTCATGAAGCTCGGAGAAGCTGTGGCGAGGATTCGTTCGCATGAAAGCAATTGCATTAATTACCTACGGTTCATGCCGCCAATTATGTCAAATATGCTGGAGTAAGTGATACCTAAGTTTGTCGAGTAGATACTGAAGTTACCACTTAGCCTTGAATCTCACAGATTTAGAAGTAATTATACCTTGAATTGCCCGATCGGAAGCATCTGGATCTGCAGTCTTTCGAGATTGATATGGACCCAAAGCAGCGGTAATGTTCCACACGGGATCGTAGCGAGTTCCTGTCAGGTAAGTACGATGTTTTTGTCTTTGTATGCTAGATCTTCTTCCATGTATTTATTGCAATGTCAGTGCGTAACACTCCGCGATTGTAAAATACACGCTTCAGTTAGTGATAACTGAGCGTGTTCCTTCTCTCATCTGCTTTTTTACATACTGTTGTAGAGGGGTAGCACTCAAAGTCATGACCGCTTGTACTTGGCTTGGCATGATTGGTATAACCGCAAATTTTTAACATTGACGTTAGGTAACTATAACATAACCATCATTTTTCTTGCCATACTTTCAACTCTTGGCCGACGTAAACCATGTATTCGTGGCTCATAGCGTCTATGAATCTGTAGTTTTTTGAACATTACTCGAAATATATTTTTCATAAATTAAAACTTTTTGTGGGACACGTACATCTCAAAATTATCGTCGTACATTCGTTGCTCACATTTTTGTTACTGTCAAGAACTTTTCGGAGATTATGATACCACTCTTTTCAATGTTACTAACTTCAGGGGTGACTCAGCAATAAGTTACAGATACATACAGTCATACGCCGCACCATATCTTAGCTTCATACATTGCACTCTGCTTGGAAAATAGAAGCACCACGCAAATCCGTAGTCAATTTCACCACAGCGTGTACTATACCAGAAATTAATCCTGTAGCGACCATATTTACCTTCAGTTTCCTGTAAGAAAAGCAATACTTGTAAAGTCTTTGATAAAAGATGCTGGGCGGTATTGAATTTTCCAACGCCTCGTCCCGTGCTTGAAAGCTTCCTTCTTGCTCACTTAGCTTCTTTCCGATTTCATACTCCTACTAATCTTGCTTTTCTCTCTACTTCCTCTTCTTCCCCGACTAATTATTCGCATGCACCTTGATCTTGTGTGGGAGCACATCGTGCATCCGTTCCCCGTTTATATTGACATACTATATATCCCTTCTTTTTTCATCTGTGAGATCACCTTTATTTTGAAAGTGAAGTCTTAAACTACTAATATAATAAAAAATAATTGTTCTTCCTCTATTTTTCTGACTCGCTGTTCCACGTGTGTTCATTCTGTGTGGGAACACCGTCGTGCATTACAGTGACGTACAAAAGTTAAGGAGCAGTGAAAAGAGTTCGAGCAATCATTTGATACGAAACAATTAGAACACGCACACAGCTTTGCATTACAGCATAGCTGCTTCAATTATTCCTCATTTTCAATTCTACATTTGAAAGCATTTCACTCACTTATTGAAAAATAATTGAACATTACAGCAAATGAGGGAATTTTGCCCCTGTGCAAAAGTGAAGGAACACCACAAAAAATGTCCAGTCAGAAGAAATTAAAAATAATATTTATTGAACATTCCCTTACTATGTATAACTGCTGCTCATCTTTGACTACAGTATCTAATGAATTTATTTCAAAAAGAGGTAGCTAACGCCCACCCCTACGCCTCCTGAAGTATCCTCCACAATTCTCCTGTACGTTGGAGGTTTGTACTGTGAATTCTGTCCCCAATTATCTTCCAAGGGGTCTCAATGGGATTCAAATCTGGGCTCTGTGGCGGCCAATTCGTTAATTGAGAGGTTTTGCTGTTAAACTTTCTAGCGGTGTGGCAGGGAGCAATACCTTGCATGAAAGTAAGTTAGGTATGGAAGCAAATGCTGCTGTTAGAACTGTTTATAAACTTCTGCATTGACTTTGCAATGTAAGCGTACTAGTAGTCCAGGCCTACCAGCAGAAAAAACTCCCTGAAGCATCACACTTCTTTCACCAAATTTGACTGTTTTCTTGACGCCCTTCACGGATAGTCTTTCTCCTACTGTACTTTGCGCCTTAGAAATGATTTCCCCAACAGATCCGATGACGTTGAACTTTGATTCTTCACTAAAGTGCACCCTAGACCACTGTTCATTAGTCCAGACGACATGTTGCTGAGCAAATTGAGGCCCACGTTGCTGAGTTTATTAGAAATCAGGGGCTTGGAGACGGGGACGTGTGCTTTCAAACCAGCCCGATGCAGCCTTCGCGCAACAGTGGACCGAGACACAGTTCCATTCAGCGTTAATTTACGGAAGATAGCTGCGCCAAATTTGAGTGTATGCGCTACACCCATAAAATTCCAGAATTGTGTAATTGTAATTTGCTTTAATGTTGAATTATTCTTCAGTAAGTGAGTGAAATGCTCTCAAATTTTGAATTAACAATGCTGAATAATTGAGCTATGCTGTAATGCACATCTGTGTGTGCGTGTTCTCCTTTTTTCATATTAGCTTAACGATTTTCTTGACTTCCTTCACTGTTCCTTAATTTTTTTGCACGCCCCTGTAGTTCCTTGTTTTTATTGACATGCTATATGTCCCTTATTTTTTTGTTGAATCGCCTTTGTTGAGGAGATGGCGGCTTCAGCTATTCAGCAATCGTAGTAATAATTCCTTATTTCCTCCTATGTTGGATTGCCATTATTGAAACGGAGGCTTCAACTGCTTTATAATATAATGTTAATAATATAGAGTTTCCAGGCTCTCTCAAGGGTCATCGGTTTGGAAGTACAACGCAACTTCAATCCATAGCAGCGAAACCAACGATCACAACTGAAGCTCGGGTCGAGCTAACGCTTATGAAACTAATTAGTCGAGGTGGAAATGTTCCAATCGATGACACTAAATTTTTTTTTTGCTGTATTGAGGACTGAAACAAAAATACGTTTTGATCAATAAATTTTTCTATACACAAGAGACTGTGGGAGGGCTATAAACGTTTGTAACAATTATGGCGTTGGCAGTACATGTTTAGCAGCAATAATTAGAACAACGGTGAGGTTACAATAATTTTACTAAATCTAATATCACGAGTGTCTAACAATACAGCATAGTTATGGTGTATAATGGAGAAGTACTGAAAAGGCGATGAAGATAGTAATAATATCAACGCAATTATACCTACTGAATGATTTTGCGAGAGTTTTGTTCCAATATTAATGACTTCATATTACTCTCTTAACAATAGTTCTGCCACTACACATCACATCCCATGATTTAAACCAGTATAGACGATGAAAGGCATTAACAACACATTATTTGCTAGAACGGTCGTGCGGTTTAGTAGGTAGTATGTAGCCGAAATCCTACATAAACTAGCCAAACAAACCTAATGCAACATAGAACTGGTTGCATCGCTTAGAATGAAAACACTCCTCGGTGAAGTGCTTGACAGGCGGAAAGCAGTTGTGGGGAAATATAAATTTCTTAGTAGGCCAAGCAAAGATCAAACTGGCAACATCAGGGCAACCACCGATATCGCTGCGTACTGCGCTCAAGCCATAGTGTACGCGTTATTTATCTTCGGCATTGTACCGATCACTCAAAGTTTGTACGCAGCACAAAGAGCGAGACCATTACAGTTGCGCGTGCTGATATGGCAACTGACGTTGCGACTTTATTCTATAAAACTAGGCAGCCGATATCAAATCTTGTCTTTCCCATAGGACTACGCAATGAGGCAAGTTTCTTCTATCTTGATCTTGTACCATGCAGTGAAGGGTAACTGGTATGGATGTCAACCGCTGCGCAATTTCACTTATAAGACCTTAGACCGGTTTCCTGTAGAAATGTGTGCAGTTAGCATTACTTGCAAAGCGAAAACAAAAGCTGGGCAAAAAATAAAATAAACGGCTAGACGAACTAAAATTGACAATGGAGAATACAGTAGGTACAGTATACGAACGGCGACGTACGTGCAGCACAAGAAACAGACTGGGTCACAACAGTAAGCAATTTGCGCGGAATGTTACTATGTACGAGGCGCAAGTACCAACAGCATGAACAGTACGCAGCTCTTGCATCCTCAGACGCATACATTATGGCTAGCTATTACTTATGCAAGCGTGTTCACAATGAAACTGAACGAAAAGCTGCGCCGGTGAAAATGGTGCGTCAGGCTGAATCGCGCTTAGTGTCCGGCGAAATTAACACACTAGTCATAGCACGACCTACTCACGAGATTCTCTTATACGGAATATTAAACAAAAATAAAATGCCCATAGAATATGCAATTAAGGTACTTTCCCATATCATTACTACCTTTTTACAAGAAGTAACTGGACTTCATGCAAGTAATTTCTCATGAAGCTCCTATAACTTAGCTATACATTCACTTACAACTTGCTATATTCAGTTTTAGTCTATATATATTAACAGATAAAACCCTAATCCAATTTACAATCTTTTTTACATTATAATTATTCTTCTATAATTGCGTTTCCATCTATATTACCATAAGTCATATAAAAATAAAGAACAAAAACTCACAAATGTAACACTATATGTTCTCCTCATTCCACTATACATTCAATGCGCAATCTTTGTCCAAAAGTTCCAGGGCTGGTAATCTATATCAGCATTTTGTGGAAAACTGTTCTTTACACAGTCGATGCTGTGACCTCCTTAGCATCAGTTAAACCGCAAAGCAAGCTTTAAGTTTGATGCTTTTTCAGTAGACATTACTAATATATTTTCGATACCTGATAGTGTTTCATGCACATAAAACATCCAGCTGAATTCAAGTGTTATAATGTAAAAGTCGTCCATTTTTAAATTGAACTGCAGCTACTGAATAATGATACGCTTCAGTTTTTACAATCTCAATGAATTCATACTGAGCAATGTTACCGCCATTTTCGTCACAGCCCCACTACTCTTTGAAAAGAAAAAAAAAGATCGTCGCACGTACGCTTTGACCTAAGGAATAATTCTCACTTATATCTACCTATACTGTATAAATAAATAACTTTATGTATTGCAAAAGGTAAAGTCTCTGTACAGTGAAGGATATCTAAATGAGCATATTTTATTTTCTAGCTAAAACAGGGATGCATAGATATCAAGATGACCATTCATTCGATCCTCAAAACCTGAACATTTGCTATTTGGAAGATATCTACGCTTAGATAATTTACTGTTATTGACGGATAGTACGGTATATGAACTAATAATTGGGGAGAAAAGCGGTTCTCTACTACATATACATGGTACTTATATAACTCAACAACAGTTCAGTCTCGGTTACCACCAATAAAACCCTGCGCTTTGCTTCACAACAACTGGAACGGTAATTAGTCTGAAACTGGTGAAGAAACGATGGTCTGCGTTCTCAGGTTTCAGTTCAGATCAAGTAAACTATAAAATTTACGCGTTTCTTCCGGAAAATCATCCTTGATTAGAGACTTTCGCAAAATTGATTATTTTCCTGCTTAGCTAAGTTTGTCCACTGCTGGGTGTCAAGCTACATTTTTTCTGGGCGCATGCGCTTTTTATTCGGTAATGATTAGAGAAATTGAGAAGCTTTTCCCTCAATGTCTGGTTTACTACAAGGGCAGCTGCAGCACCTTGAGGCGGATCTTGCCGTGACTCTTGCGTAGGTAGTCGATGACTTCTTCCGTCGGCCACGATCTCGTGTCTTGCCCATTGACCTGAATGTAAAACACAATTACTCTAAGTTTGTGCGTAGCTTTGTGTATTGGATCAAAATAGTTTCCAACAGTAACGATCATCATTGATTGCGAACGAAGTGGAATGTCTCTCTTTCTCTCTCTCTCTCTCTCTGTTACACCAGTTCGTGGTCAAGGAGGCAGAAACTTCCTCATATTCGATGTTTAATCCAATGAGGAATCTCGGTGTATCCTATGAAGCACAGTTCGGGTAGTCTAGTTTCTCAAGTCGAAGCAAGAGTAGCTATTTACGAAATTATGTCAGCGTTGCAACTCCTTGCTTGTTTATAATTTAAAGCGGGCGTTAGGCTCACATTACACATAGTACGACAGCTGCTGATGCCTGTGCTTGCGACACTTCTCTTCCCTAAATTCCATCCATTTTCGTGTCAGCAGCAGCCCTATAGCACTTGCCTCGTGCATCACAACAAACTCCGCCCATATTGATACAAAAAGCATGGGCTATAGCTACGATGCCCAAGTGTAAGTAATAGTAGGCTAAGAGGGTCATGGAACCCTCCTTACTAAGAGCGTTAGGGAAAATTGACATATTTCCTGAGTTGGTGAGTGGCATCCTCACTCCGGAGCTATACTTTGCCTCAGGGCTCAGGGAGACACGAGGAGCTTCCCGCCCCTTCGTAACGAGGTAGTGTATGTAACACTCGGAGCTTGTTGCCCAGTGAAGGGTTAACATTGTTAATACCTCGCTCCGTTCAAGTCCGTTATTGAATGGCAGCGCGGGCCACTCATAATTTGTATCGCCTTTGCATTATGACGTGTTATTGCATGAAGTAGAAAAAAAAACATAGCCTATGAAACTGCACAGATAATTCCAAAATTCGAGTTCCTACAAAACTAAAAGACTATATAGCTTTAGGCTTTTGGGATACTGATGACAAAGTTTTCATCAAATTTGTCGCTAGTGTAGAAGTAACTCGACTAATTGAAACGAATTGTAATCGATAAACATAATTTGGTACTAATGCTTCTGTGCCCGAACATCCATTTTCATTTGGAGCACGGAGATATTAGAGATATTTTTTTTAATTTCAAGGCTTCTTCATATACTACCACATAGCATATATATATTTGTGCATCATCAGTTGTGCCTCTTAGGTTTTTTTTTTATGTTGTCAGTTCGGTGTAAACTCATTTGATGAGCTGTTTCGACAATGAAGACAGTTCTGTAATTAACATCATACGAATTCATTAATAAAATTTACTGCTGTCTGCTTCTGTAGGTTTGTTGTTAGTCTGTGACATAGTATTGACAGTTTACCGGGTCACTGGGAAACGTTCCCCCATGACGAGTATAATGGAAATGGCTTTGCTTACAGGGTCACTTGTCCGGAATAAAGTTGAGCGCCCGGGATTGACACTATACTCTTTTCGTTTTCCGTAAGTAGTACTAAGTGTTCGAACATTTGGTTTTGTCTCAGCAAACGCATCTGTGTCTGCTGGCAGAATAACTAATGTGTAGGCAGGGGCGAAGGGTTGGATACCTCTTTAAAGTTGGACTGAATTAGATCTGAAAACTTGTGCACTTTCTTGTCGTTTACAGGCATGAAAACATCCGGACGTGTAACTGGATTAAATGCTATAGTAGGAAGCGTCTTAGTTCAAACGAAAATTCATGAAACAGCTCAATAGCCTCTGTTGCTTGAAAAGGGAACTAGCTACGTACTATATAGCTAGATTTTTAGAGCAGAATGTATCCCGTTCCAATTAGAGGAGTTACCCGCGTGTATCGCTAAGCGCTCACAACACTCACCTCCAAAACTTCGTCACCAATTTTGAGTCGACCATCTTTGGCGGCCACACACCCAGCGTAGATGGCCACCACTCGAGTGGCGGACCCGTCCGCCTGCAGACTGAAGCCTAGTCTCGAGTTCCACCCGCGGTGCAGGTCAATCATCACTTCCTGTAAGCAGAATTATTTATTGCCACAAACTGTCCAGTTTACTAGCTAGCTACTTCCAGCAGCTATTTTCCATCTCAAATTACCACCTATCTCAAGTAACTTATAAGCTGACTTGATGGAACTTTTTCTGTTCAAGGAAGCAACCGGTTCCTCTTGTTTGTTTTACATGCGCTCCATATCGTGCAATGTTTGAAATCTTCGAAACTACATCAGGCCAGCTAATACCGATAGTAAATGACCCTTGTTGCTGCAAAATCGTATCAAGGGCAACTATTAATGCAAATCTACAAAACTCAGTGGGAGACTCACTTGATTGTTATTGCATCAAGCTGTTTGAGTGGATTTACAGAAGAATGTATCTGGTTCCAATTGCCCTTACATCGTGTGGGCAGTAAAAGTATATTAGGTTCGAGAGAGGAGCCGGTTGTAATTGCCTCGTATCACTATATTTTACTCCATAGACTGCTGCACGGAAGCTGTTTGTTGGTCTTGAGATTTCGCCTCAACTACTAAACATTGATATCGTCAAGCGCTTGAAGTTTATCGGCTGGAGAAATCGATGTTCTCGACATCGATTTCCTATAATTTATATCAGGTAGGTCATTGGATTTGATTTAACAGAAGCTACACATTAAAAAAAAAAATCCTAAAAACTTCTATAAGAAAGTTGGTCACCTCGTGGGTCAAGTTAGCGTGACTATACATGACTAGTCTAGTGTTTAGTTGCACTATGGGCACAAAGTTAGTAATGTCTTCCGAGCATAAATTACGCGAAGTTTTATGTGAAAGGTTACGTGTGACAATAACCAAGACATACAGACCATATGAAAGTAGGCACAGAGCGGGACTGCGCGTGTGAATAGCAAGTCAAGTAGAAGCATAAATTTAGAAGGAAGTCAAGTGAGTACGGATAGATCGCTATTTCGAAGTCCTAGCTAAGAATAAACGAACGCAGAAGGCTACACAAGTTACAGTTATCTACGCGTATGATAGATTCAGAATAGGGCTTATACAAGAGAAATTATCTCACACGGATGCTTCACTTATGCAACATCGAACACAACTCTGCAGTATCAGAAAAGAAGAAGAAAAGTACCGTTTGGAATTAGCGAGGAAATATAGCGACACATATTGCATCACTTTACAAATGCCGAATTGAGGCATGAAAATTTTCACACCCTGTAAAGAAAAAGCTAATTTTTTCGTAAAATACAAGTTTTTTGCTTGGCAGTTCGTCCTAGCTTCTTTCAGTAATTTACATTACAACTCACCTTCGATTTGTGTGACGTAGAGTGAACACCGTCGATACTCTCCACATCGCCGTTCTGCTCCATGTTGTTTCCATATACGTCATCATTATCACTAATTTCGAGTTCTTCCCGGGCCATAACCGCTCCTTTCCACTTCATAAGGCCACTTTTCTGCTGGACCGCACTGTTGTCAGTTAGTCGACTGCTCAGGGTAAAATCGGAAGAAGTTGAAGTCAATCTTCCGTGGTCGTTAGGAACTTGCGAACTGCCCAGGTTCACCGACTGGTAAGCTGGCTGACTGTAGGCAAAAGAGGGTGACACACTCTGGGGGTTACTGAAGGCTGGGGCAGAGTCTACAGACCCTATGGACTCAAAAATATTTTCATTTTCGGGAGAAGGAAATGAATCTGCGACTTCATGTGGCGGTGTGAACTGGGTTTTCCGTGAGCAGCTCTGTCTGTTGTCTAAATCTAAGAAATTTGGTCGCTTTCTGCGTGTCTCGGACGTGTCCGATAATGAATTGGTGCCGGTAGAAGCGTTTGAAGTATGGCGGGATACAATGGTGGAGTCTGCAGAAATGGTGGAGGCGCAGGAATCTCTGTTGCTGTATGGGGATGATTCTCTGTCTCCGCCAGGCAGAGGCGTAGCTTTACCATTCAGCTCCAGCTGGTGAGGCACAACATCCACGCCCTGCACCAGCATGTCGAACCCTGCAAGCGAATCTTAGAGTTAGAGAAACGAATACTCTTCAGTAAATGGTAGACAATGAAGGACCGTGTCCCCAGTGAATAAAGTCAGAGTCCATTACTCTTCTAGAGCGACCCACACCGTCAGAAATCATCTCAATTCGTCACTTTGAGGTTTATACAAACATGAAAAGCTCATTAGTAGTTCTGTTTCAATAAGTAAAGTCCTATGCTGTACAGAAAAAGGGATGAGCGTTTGGCGAGGGAGAACCTTTACTGCAGAAATCACTCCCTACAATATAGCGTCTGAACCCCGCCGGATATATCAATGCATTGCACCAGTATATACTGTTATTCTGACTACTCCCAAAGGGCACTTTCCCTGGCAGTGCTGGGACACTTGACTTTATGTTTCATGAAACGTCATGCATGACACGAGCCTGGCTCAAGTTTCCCCACCCAAGGCATTGGCTCTGACCGAAAGGAAGAAAGAACAGATAGCGCGTCTTGCAAAATATAGACCCCTAAGTTTGGAAATAGCAAACCGGGAAAGAAAAGGTTGTGCATCAAAAGTATAATCCCCTCGTATGGTATGGTACATAAAATAATCATCCATTCGTTCAAGAAAAGCAAAGTGAACCTGAAACATAAGGCCCAAGTGTATCGAATCCAGCAATATCATGGGGAAAAAGTCAGGTTCCAGTATTTATATAGTTTATCAAGCACTTTAAGCCTGATATGGTTAACCCTAACTCAGGCTGTGCTGCTTCGCTACAAGGGTCTTTCTAGTATTGCACTAGCGATCCGTGCAGCCATCAACAGACAGAAGGAAGTACTGTAAGTACTTCCAATGTACCCCACGCTTGCTTTCCTCTCATCTATTCTTCGAAGAACTTCTCAAACGAAGATTATATATTCAGCCTCTAAACTTGGTTAAAGATAGAGTCAAGTGACAGCATCTGTTCCCCTCCTATGACTCGCTATGAGCGTTATTTTGAGGCTCCCTTCCCATGCCCCCTGAGGGTTATTTAAATGCACCTATCGAATTTCTTAAATACATATAATATGTGTATAGTGTTTATAGGAGACAAAATTCTTGCAGCGAGCTAGCACAGCCCTGAGCAAGATTGGGTAAAACGACTGATATGTCAACTTACTATCAGCCACCGTAGCCTTGGCATGTTCGGGCGAAGGTGTCTTGTGCAGACGCCGTCTTCTGGGGTTACCAGAGGGAGACGCCCTGTTGCCTTCGAGGGCAGGCGACATGCTGGGGGAGGACCGCATGCGGAGGGCGGCCAAGTCAGTGAGCATATCGCGAGCTTCCTGACGCAGGGGCTTCGGGTTCAGTATGCTGTTCTCAGGCTCAGTGGGGGACAGCGGCGATACAGGCGTTTGTGTCACATCTCTGAGGAGATAATTTCCATTTGAGACTTTAGTTCTACTACCTAAAGCCCTGTTTGTACGGTAGTTTTTGCCTTGTCTTCATGCTTTGCAACGTCTCAATGCGTGGTTGTTTAAATAAACAAGAGAGAAGAGCACAACTTTCTAATGTATTCTCTCCAAATTTGACGCGACATCCGAACTCTCAACTAGTGTGTCACTAGCTACGTCAGCTGAAACGATGGCTAACATTTTATCAAATCGTATAACATGCAAACAATTGAGTTTGTCAAGACAGTAACGCATTAAAATAATGTGAAGTATGTACGTACAAGGAAGCATAACTATCATGTGAACAGGTCTAATAAAAAATGAAAAGATTACTGTTGTTGTTGTAGTTACGTAGGGGGCGGCTCCGGAGGGGGTCGGGCGTGTGGCGGAAGGTATGAGAATGAAGGTAGGGAAGACAAGAAGTCATGCACAGATAGAGGGCTGTCCCATAGA
>LQNS02000303.1:12890821-12904374 GCA_001587735.2 Parhyale hawaiensis
GTCTGGGCGGGGTATCTAGAGCAGGGGGAGAGGTGGCAGTAAATTGCTTGCAGAAGCCCCTGGCTATGTCGCCGTTGTGGGTGAACATGTGAGTACCAAAAGATATAGGCTGATTAAAAGATTACTCGCTCGGTACGCCGTGTTGTACTGCAATGTATTGCGCAACATTGGAATTTCGCATTCAAGCAAACGTGGCTGGATTGGAATTGTTTGTTTTGTAAGTCAAACCGACCTGTATAGCCTAATGGTGACGACGTCCGGTGTTGAGCGCAGGAAAGCGATAGCTTCTTCATGGCTGAGACCGCAAAGATCTGTAGAGTTCACGGAGAGGATCTTGTCCCCAGGCTTGATCCTGCCATCAGAGATGGCTGGTTCCCGCACCAGCGTGCGGATGGTGTGACCCAAGACGCTGTTGTCGCGCTTGCGGAGCGTGAAGCCCAGTGATCCTTTTACTTTGGCTAGCGTAATTTCAAACTCCTGCGAAACAAACGTTAAAATGTAGTTGAGAATTTGTTAACTATTATTTCATTTCTCTGATGATGAAAGTTTTCAGTGAAAAAGTACAACGTGCAGCAGCAGTGATATACGGGGTGTCAAGAAACGGAGGAATCTTGAAGAGAATTTTTAACGTCCAACAGATGGTCGAGAATCAACATATGTTAACTGAAAATCAACAAAAAGCCCTGTTTATACGGTATGCTCACTGACTTACTTAAATTTATACGAATGCTTGGTAATGTTTGTTTTCTGCACTGAAATGATTAAAATGTGCTGTTGTCAGTAACAAATGAAGTGGCACGATATGTTCATTCTTCATAAACTGTCACTGTACACATTAGCAGCAAGAAGCGAGTAGCTCCACTCTCATGGAAAACTATTAAAATGTCTCTCCTACACACTCACCCCACAGACGGACATAGGAGATGGAGCCAGAAGCTGGTCAGAAGGGGCCCCGTGGCCCAACATGCTGGTGCTGACGACGTCACCACCAAGGGAGAGCTCGGGTACCGGGGATGAAGCGAGGTCTTCCATAACCCCGGCGGGAGGGCGACACATCAGGAGGTGGACCCCAGACGTGCGAGTTGTTCTCAGTACTTCCAGGGCCTCCTGCAGTGACAAACTTTATTAGGAAAGGAAGCAATACAGGCTTAGAAATAAATATATGCCTACTGCTTCCTACTCCTGCACGTCCATCTCGAAATGAATATTGGTATGTATCACTACGATGAATTATGCACCTGACTGAACAGGTAATTAACTAACCATTTGATCTGGCTACTGTATTGTTATCCTGGCTCTAATACATAGACTAATGAGCCTGATCACACACAATTCTAATAAACACATGCCTGAGTAGCATATGTATGTACAAAATTAGACTTGAACGTAATCAGTCTCCCTGCATGGGAACACGACTCTTCAATCCATGGCTTAAAGTACTGCACCAAACGTATACACCTTCAAAACCAGAAAAGTTTTCTATGATGTTATATATACTTTATAATGAAACTCGCCAGTTTCACTAGAAAAGGTGAATATCTATAGCACTAGTTCGGTCATCCTACTGACAACTTGCACTGCGATGCACCACGAGTCAGAAGGAAACGATTAGCTCGAGAAAGTCGGGTTAACTGAACCAAATTAACAGGCTTGACTTTTGTTTAACTTCAAACTTGAGCGATGTTTCGCAATCTTTCCTCGAAATCCAGGCATTAACCTTGAATCGATAACTTAGACCTGTAGTATGACAAACGAATGGAAGAAACCACTGATGGGAATAGAAAGCTAGGAAAGAAGAAACAGAGCCAGTATAAAGTAGCCAGAGTAAGCAAAAAACAAAACAGTCTGCCACGAAAGGAAAGACGTTCCAAAACGCCGATTATATTGAAAACTTGAAGCCTTCGTTTCCACTACAGAGGAAGAAATAAGAGACATACAGCATGTCGATAGACACGTGAAGGCTTTGCACGAAGGTTCTTCCAAACAGGAATGTGAACAGTGAGCCGGGAAATAAGAGTAAGAACAGAATGCAAAGTGGAAATGGAAGGCAGCAAAATGGGCACGCAATATTGAAGCGAGCTTGAGTTAAGAATTTGATATTTCTCTCGGTGGTGAAGTGACAACGGATCGGCATCGCACCAATGGGGGCCCGGGTTCGATTCCCCGGACGGCACGCTACGCATTTGTACTGCGTGGAGCACTCCAGCATCGAGAAGGCCAGGCGAAGCACGGGGAGGGATCCTAAATTGACTCTCATCACGGACTGCTTCTCCTGCTCTTCACACTACCAGTTCTTCAAAATTCTAGAATTAAGGCTAAAAGAAAACCTCGATAGGTGTATCCACTGTACCCTGTATACGAGATAATAAATGATGTTCGTTTAAAATGATGTTCGTATTTGTGTATCATCAGCTATACTGACATGACTAGCGAGGCCTGAGAGCACAACTCCATTGCCCTCCAGCACGATGTCGCCGCGCTGCAGCTGTCCACACAGCCACGCCGGCATCTGAGGGTAGAGCTTCTTGATTCTGATGAGACCAGCGTGAGATCCCTTGGTCTCCGAGCCTCCCGTGAGGGACATGCCGAGACCTCGTGAGTTCTTCTCTAGAGTTAGATCAAACATTGTGCCTGTGGGGCAAAGGTATTTGTATTATTTTGCAGACTGACATTCACATGTGTATTGTTTCCAGTTAGTATTTTATTGCTAAAACTCCAAATGACTATATTTCAAGCACGAAACATAAATCTCATTGGTTTGAAATAAACACGTTGTTCAAGGTTCAACTATTTAAATAAAGATGCTGTGGTACAGACAGGTTAGGTTTCTTCCTTCCCACAGAACTCACTTCAATCTAACAAAGAGAATGAACGGTGAATATTTAGACATAAAAAAGATAAACTCTTGTATAAAAAACGCTCTTGAGAACAGCAAACGAAGTAAGAAATAAAATGAATAATCCCCTAATTTACATTTTGTGAAGTTTCTGACAGTGCACCAGGTAAGTTTAGCACTATCCAGAATTCCCTCAATACACTTAAGTAGGCTTAACAATGTTTGCAATAAACTTACTCTCATTGATAAAAGGATAAACCGTCATCAGTGTAGTGGTGTTGAGCTCGATGCCATCCGCCAACATCTGCAATACCAGCGACGTCTCTTGCCTTTGTCCATTGGCCTCCGTGTCAAACAGTTCTTCCTTGTCTTGGCAAGGTGACTGCGTCTGCTCCCGACTGGATGACATTGTTTCGATATCAAAATTTGATGGAGGCTCTTCATCTTCCGGTGACTTCTCTGAAGAGTAACCAGCATCGTAGCAGTAATTGTCGTAAGATGATTCAGGATTGTTTCTGAATTTGTGATTAAAATTGGGAAAACCATTTGGAAAATACTCGTTTAAACCGTGGGAATTGTGAGACTGATGAAATAAATCGTCTTGAGAGGGCGTGGGCGAAGCTCTACCTAAAAGTTGATCTTGAAATAAATATTTCTGTGAAGGGTCCTCAATGCCGGCAGATTCTGAAAGCAAAATAAAACTGCGAATTAGAAGATTATGTGAAAAGAACGAGCATAGCAAGTCCTAAGGTGGCACGAATTGGAAACAATAATAAAATGAAACCATTAACAATCTTACAAACGAACTGCAACAACAATAGAATTGCGTAAATATGAAACATTTTCCATATAGAACAACAGGCTATACATTTTATAGGTTTATTGATAAGCCATCAAGTGAAAGACTCAGGCCTGCAATTTGTAATATTAGATTATTGAGATTCAAACTTCGCACGGGACAAGTAGCAGAAAAAAATACTAAACATTACTATCTCCTATTGATTTTGCATAATATTCTTAATTATTAACTATAATTCTCTTTCCGTTTACCTGTGCAGTGAAGGTGGATCCAATATAATTCGAGACGTTTCAGACCATTTTTTTTTTTTTTGTGACAACCTTGGTTTTAGTTTTAATTTTAGAGTAATACTTCCACGGAGGAGTCAACCTTTGCTCCTCACTACAATTATGTATATTTTGCATTGGCATGGCATCTAGGGTGTGACGGTAATTGTATCAATTATACCAGCCATTACTACACTGCATGTATTAGGTGCACAGCCCATACTTTGTGCCGTCTTTTTCACTAACCATTTGCTACGGTACGACAACTCATGACTTAGTTCTTATGTAAGAGCTCCTATTGGTAAAAAGTAGACGAATAGCTTCAGAAAAATTTGAAAACTTTTCAGAAACAAAGGCGTTGCTTTGAGCAACAAAAACTGATACTGGCAATATCAGAGGTACCACTATAGCAGTCCTTTAGGAGCGGAGCTGAATTGAACGCAGCAGTGCCAAATCTAATCTATTGACTGATGCACTTTGAGTATTCGAATAGTATTATAATTTTATCGAATGAGACAAGTTATACCACGCGCTTAAGTGAGATTTGGCCAAGTTGCTTTGCGTTTTTAGCCACGCCCATCGGACTCCCTACACTGGTTTGACTATAGCGCAGTCTGCGCAGAGAAAACTGACCTATGTTATGATCCTGGTGGAACTGGTGCGGTAGGGTACCAGCGTGCACCTGTTGCTCTGCCACCAACATGGTGCGTCCTGTAGTGGTTGTACTTTCTGGCGAAGCTGCGGCCTGTAGCCGAGAGCTAAGGGCGTCGTCTGTGGTGTAGCTGCCCAGATGGGGTTGTTCTGGTCCACACGGCTGTCCTGGAACCTCGTGCAGGGGTTGGGATGTGAGAGGCCCTGACGCACTGGGGCCGCTCGATGTGCACCCTTCTCTGGATCGGTCACCTGGAGAAGAACATAACAATTAGACTCGGTGCTATGTTCGCAGTATTTACATGCGTCAAACACCATTCAACTTAGGGACTAGTGATCCACAAAGATGTTAGCATTTTATTTATTATTTTGTGTTATACTCTATAACTGAATTACGGTTTCACAGAAATTACTTGCCATTAGCCACGGTAGAAGGCTAATTTTATTGCACAAACCAACATACATAATTAAAAGTACAGCTACAATCTGCTCTTCTGTGTGTCCGAATGTCCACAATGCCGAGGCCTCTCAATGCAATCACTCGCTCTGCATACTAAGCGGCCGTTCAACTCGCACGTCATTCCAATACCAATGAAAGTCTGAAGCATCAACAATGTGAGAGTTGAACGTCCCCTCATCATTCTGGGCGTGCGATTGTGCAGTGTGGCCCCTGGTCCGTGGCCAAAGTCCCCGAGTGCATAGAGTATATGCGTAACAAATATTAGAGGGATGCGTAATTAATTGTCAGTACACACAAAATTATCTAATATCGGTAGGTGTATGAAGTGACATCAGTATGTTGATCGATAAATTTGAAGACATGGGCACTTATAAGTTGCAAAAAATTAATGACTTACCATAAAAGACCACTAATAATAACAAACTTACATTTCTTATTTTTCTTAATTCTGCGAGTGTATTTTTTCCAGCGGTAGCTTAATCTTTGGACTTGCTGGCCAAACCCCATTGCATGTAATTGAAAAAAAAAAACAGCCACGACAATGAAGCAAGTGTATTAATTGAGTCTGGTACAGCGCCGTTGCGCTCAGGACAGTCTTTTTTTGCTCGACAACTGCATTAAATGGAATATGTTCTGCAATAATTAGATGAGACGTAGTGGCAATTTACAACGTATCTAATGAAATAATTAGCTAACATTGAGTATAGTACTTGCGCATGTGTTATTCTTTCGCATTCTTTAACAGCACGTTGGTTTGTGCTGATAAACTTTGTTATTCATTTGCATACTTCAAGTGGTGGATTACTACACTTTAAGGAATAATAGTTCGCTGCAACGAAGACTGAATGCACTTGTTGCGATATAAAACACGTTATCAGTACGTATGTGTGTATTATCACAGCTCCTGTTTATAACGCAGCGTTGTTGCTTCCAGTAGCTGTGACTTTACTGCTGAGTTCGCAACTATGGTAGAAATTATTGCTACAGCGCAGAAAACTATGAAGAATAGAAAAACAGTGAAAACACTCCACAGCACAATACAGCTACAACAAACTCAAAGCACACTTTTCTTGCAACGAATCAAGTGTATGCATGTACTACGAAGTTGATGTCGGCATGAGTATCAAGTATTGATAGGAAACCATACACAACAGGAGAACACAATCCATCGCACCATAACTTTGAAATAACGAACGTGCGGCTCCATCACACGAAATTTAAGACACAACTGTATGATTCAAAGAATGAGTCACCGCAGCCGCCAGCATGTCTACCATCACTAGTTATAGCTGGTGGACTTATCAGGTCGGCGTATCGTGTTCATTATCAGCTTGTTTGTATCCGGCAGATGCTATCGCTGCACCTTTGCCTCCTAAGGCGATGTCTGCTTGGAACTTACATTGACGTCAAGCGGTTGTAACTAGTTCTAAAATGCCCGCTTTTGGTTACAGTGTTGCGTGCCCATACGATGCCGAGGGTATAAAGATCCAGGGAGCTAATCCACGAATGCACAGTCAAAAAAAATAGCATTGATTATCAAGAGAGGCCCAAGGAGATATCCGTTTTCGAAATATAGGTGGTTCGATGTATTAGTTCTACTTGGATGCGTTGTGATAACCATCACGGTCTTTTCCTGATAATAAATTTTCGGTGACTTTTTACTGAGAAAATAGGTTAAAGATTAAAAGGCGAATGCTTAGCTTTCCCCGCAACACTACAAAGCGGCTGCCCCAAGAAGATATATCTACTCAAACAATAGCTTCAGGAGGCCGGATCTAAAAGCGCCCAGGAGCTGCAATTGACGGGTCCTCCTCATCTAAGAGGCGCCCAAGACATGCGTCTCAAGAGTCCGCTTCGTCTGAAAGGGACCCCGCGCCAGCAAGAGTGCAGTCGGAGGTCAACGCCTGACGCACAGCAGTTTGTCACGCCGGAGAGCTTGCAGTCAATGGCAGAACTGCAGACCTCCTGCTGAGGCCACAGTGCTTGCCATGGACAGTTGGAACACCAAAGTGTCTGGGGAGCTGTGACCGCGCTGGACACGCTCACTGCAGTCGGTCGGGAATTTCGGCCGAGGTGGAATGCGTGCGACAACTAGAAATATTAGCCGTACAGTCAGCTAGCGAGTTGATCGGGGAATCGAAGGGTTCCAAGTTCACTGCTACAATGTCAAATTTCTCCTTGCGGTTTGCGCATGTCTTTCATCAGTAATGCAAAAATATCGGGTCTACTATCGTCCTTCAATAGTTGAGAATAATCAGTGCTACTGTCGTTGCACACCAATTTCAGTACTTCCTATGCCCATGGTGGTCATTGAGAGTAGGTCGTATACGGAACTCTGCTAGACGGCCACCTCCCAACAAGTAATTCCTACGATTAGTGACGGAATATAATCTTATAATCTTTCGCCCATTAACATAGCGATCCTAAATAAAAGATAAACTGTCCGTGGCAACGCAAAGAACATAGTAACAAGAAACACATTAGCCATCCGTAAAAGGCAACATTAGTTCTGATAAATTTCAGGTAATGTTTGAGCCCTCTAAATTCACTGATTGTCTCCCAACGTTAACTAGTAGCTACGAATTTGTGTTTCTTTCTGATTGACGCACTCCTTACATCATCACAAAGTTAGTTTTTTATAGGTCCTTATGCTAATTAGAGAACATTTTATTGAAGGTCGATCTAGTAGCCACAGGACCAACTAGGCATTTTAAGACAGCCGTCAATGCTAATGTGTTGCACGGGCCCACGGCGTAGCAAGGCGTGAAACCCATTAGGAATACGAACGACGAGACGTGGGACGGAAAACAAAACGCTCCGTGATTTAGATTATATAAAATCTATCTTTATTAATTTATATATATATATATAGTCGTATTATAAAGTCATATATAGTCGTATTACGTTTTTTTTTTATTCCCAATTATACCACCGCGCCAATTATCAAGTTTTATTCGAATTCAAGCCTTCCTTTCGACGGCAGTGACGATCCATCGATACTAAAGTTTCCTATAAGGAAAAGCTAACGAATAGGAACGTTTACTACAGCATTATTTTCGGCATAACTAACATTCGCCGTGTGAGCGCTACTCAGTTGGAACTCACAATCCCGATATTGGTTTAGTTATGCCGAGTTGGTCACTGATGACCGAGATATCTGCACCGGTATCATGCAGTGTCACTCACCAGCTGCATACTCCAGTAAATCTATAACTCACGGAGGCTGCAGTCCAGTGCCTGCCACGACACGCATGGAACTTCCGACAGCACCGATACGACAAGGTGCTCACGTACACTGGCAGCAGTGTTCCGCATATAAGAATGAAAATTTTGAAAATAAAAAACAGTGGCATTAAATCTGATATTCTGCGGGTTTGCCATTGCGTTAAATAGTGTAAGTACAGTACATGACAACCGCGTGTCAGAAAGAACTAACATCGATCAACAAGATATTGACTAATCTACAATTAAGCCAAGTGACAAATATTGGTCGCGATTACATGATGCAAAATATTGCAGATGCTTACTCGGCAAATGTTATAAATTTCGTATGCAATGGTTTGGGTCGCTCGTGGTTAACTATAAAAGTCCAAAGGTACTGCAAGCGGCGATTCCCACATGACTTTCACCAGAATAACAGGTGGAGAAGTCGCGAAACCTTGGAATTTATTCACTGTGTAAATCCAGCAGATTCTGAATAGGGAGACGGAATATCGTCCTCTGCTTTCAGACCTCGAGCAGAGAGAGAAATATGAAGGCTGTCGACCAACTTTTTGTCATTGTGACTAGTGAACGATGGCGTGAGCATTTATTGAATCGACAATGCACCAGCAGCGGAAAAATTGTCCTACCCTTTGCTTAAATTTGTGCAAACCCTCCATGCATATTCGTGCTAGAATGCGTTCCTTGCTGAGAGACTGATACAAAAAGCTCTTCTAGATGTGAAAAAAAGAATAAAAAAAATTGAAGCAACGCTAAAAAATCTTAGCCAATATGAAAGAATTACAATAAAGATATATCACATAACAGCCCAAAATGGAAATTAAGGCAACATTATAGAAGCTGGATGTTATCTCGAAATAATATTTGGAGTTGACATGCTCACGTTTCATGGCTATGAGAAGTCAATATCTGGGATCACCCGCTGCTTTTTGAGGGCAGTTGTAACTCTTACTTTTATGCATCGCGTGCGACAAGTACGAAACTTTTGTAGCTCCGCATTTGTAGATCGGTTTCGGATGGAACATGCGAGGCTTGGCAAGTTCAATAATATACTCGCCTGAAGCATACGAAACATATGATGACAGCTTTAGAATTACCGGTATATTGTGGAACCGTCCAGCTCTCGGAGTTCAATACGACTGAAAAGATAGAATTCCGCAGAAACCGAAATTTAGGAAGCGTGACACCGGTTCCGTTTGGCGAGGTTCTGTGACGCGGACGAAGTCACCAGTCGAATTTAGGAGGATCTAAGCGCAACAAGTGTTTTTTTCTGTCGTTCAGCTTCAGTTCAAGTCTGAGCTTGCGAGGAATTAGCGAAGCGGAGGAGCCGACGTCGCTTCTTCATTTCCCGCCGCTCGTTGTGGCGGAACAGAACAAAATAAAAAAGATAAAAACAAAGGAAACTAAACATGAAAAAGATAAAACTGCGGTGAAGTCACAGACGCGTTTAACTTCCACTAAGTGAAAGTATGATAGAAGAAAGAGGCGATAGTGGAAGCAATAGGGATTTTTATACCAGACAAGTCTATAGAGTCGACACAGATGAATCGGTTTCGAATTGAAAATACTGTTTGTAAAAATTAGGTGCCGAAAATGAAAAAAACGTGTGTAGAAGAACCACGTTTCACAGAAACAAATCCTCAATAGCTAACTACTGAAGAGCAAATTGTTGAACTCTGAACTTCCAACAGCTTACTATACCTTTATATCAGCCGTGCATCCTGTTATAATATTATTAGTCAGCTTGGTACGCCAATTATTATACTGAACCTTTCTTGCTGAATTTAAAAAAAAATAACAAAAGTTGAACATCATTTGTGCAACAAATATTAGAAAGTAGTCCCTAAACGTGAGAAATTGGGCAATACCAAAGCCACCACGATAGCGTATTTGCTACAAAGGGAGACGAGTTCTAAAGCTCGAGACTGAACGACCTGCAGCTCTTAAGTAATGAAACGCTTTTCGTAAAGTAGTTTCCGAACCGACGTGACGCACAAATTTACAGACACAAATAAATTGAAGGAATAATTAAGAGGCTATCAAGTTTAGCAATTTTCAAGATAATTAATCGATTTTGTGGACGATTCCGTCGTTCAAAATACATGCAGAACGATTAAGAAACTCCACATTAAACAAAAGAAAAAAATGAATGAGATAGAAGAATAATAGGCGGGAAAAAAAAGACTGTTGGAGGGATAATGTCACAGAAGTATTATGCAGAGGAAAAATTTCAACTAATGGGTATTCCTAACACGAGTATTAGAAAGAAATAACTTGAGCAAATCAAGCTCAGTAAAGAGCAGAAGTTAACGCAGAAACTGAGAAGAAGCAGTGTGTTCCAATTATAATATGCGTACTGCATCGTCAGCATTTCCGTTAATTTCTCAAAGTCGCAAGTCTCTGGTTTGTGCCCAAAAGGCTAAATAAACTGATAAAAGCACTGATGCCAAAGAAATTCAAAAGGCACAAAGAAATATTGGGTTTCCCAAAACAAAATCCGTTTTGATATCAGTAACGAAATCTCACTTCGTTCTCGCTTGTCGGGTCAAGCGACTGCTCATGAAAATCGATAAAAAAAAATTGATTTCTTTATCTGCACAAGCCGGACACAAATGACAGCGAATCTTAAACATAATTTGCTCGAGGAACGAAGTGAAGGAGTTGATCGAGGAGGGCGCAGAGGCCGCCGCGGTCTTGGGGACGCGCAGGGTCGTATAAGGACCGCCAGGCGCCGCAGAGACCATAACGGAGCGCACCGACACCCCGAGTATGCGGGGCAGTGCACCACTTCTGCATTATTTGTTGCATCGACCTGCTGGCCACAATAAACATGCGTAACTATGGACGGAAGGTACCCTATCCTTTGTCTTCTCAATGATCAAGTAGAGTGGACTGAATGAAATGGACAACGAATTAGGACGACAGAGGGAAGAGATCACATACTTCGTATTACTCATGAGGCACTGCACGACACTCCCAAAAAATGAACCAACACGATAGCCAAAAGAGAACGACTTCTCCTACACCTAGATTTCGAAAGGCTATATTTAGGCACTGCAATGTTAAACTCTTATGGTATATACACAAGTAACTCTATAAGGAACAAACCTGAGTATACACAACCGGCAGTAGTATAGCGTTTGGAGATTATTACTTCCAACTGAAACGATTTTATAACTATCCATTTCGTTCGAAGGCTAAAACTTTGTCAATGCAGTGCATGTAACCTCCCAAAATGTCAACAAATTCTTTAAAAATTGATATTTTATGAGCTTTCATTTAATATTGTGCAAAGGGAAGTCCTGATAAATTCATTTACATATTAAATGCAACAATACGAAGAGTTTCGACACTTTGCCTTCCATATAAAACATCGCTTCTCACAGGAATAACAAAACACTATTGAAATTTTAAAGAGTGACCGGTTTTTATTGGGAAGTGAAGGGTTATCTGCCAGTCTAACGTTGCGAAATACACTGTAGGATATATCATTGCTTCTTGTCTATTATCTCTAGCAAGACAGGAGAGCGCGTATGAGAATTCATCACATGAACAATTCAGTGAATATAATAGTGTGAAGTTGAAATTCGATGACTTTTACGACTTTTACTCTCAACAACATATCACAATCACATTGTGTAATTATTTATTCTTCATTTATAAGTTTGTATTTACCTTCTACGCACCAGTTTAATATAATTGCGCAACCACCATATTTCTGCAAGCGTAATTAAGTGAAATTCAATTCAGTGCAGGCAAACCAGAGGTCAGTCCCACACCTGCACCCCTGGGAGTCTCCTCAGTGATGCCTCTAAGCTGATTATCCCGCAAGATAGCAACAAATGCAAAGCAGTCAGAAATCAGCATAAAGAGCCATGTACCTAACAAGCAGGAAGGGTACCAGCCGAGAAGAGAGTGGTGTATTTGGTACACTGCCCACGCGGACACCCTCAGGGAGCCATAATACACCCACGCGTCTCAGGTGAGTTCCACTCTCTCTCTTTCTTGCTAGATTCTTCGACAAAATTTGGGTTCCAGACGCAAGCTCGCATTGTCATCCAATGAAACAAACAAGGGTTGGCGTCTTCCATATGCGAATAACAATTGAATAAGTAACGTGAAAGTAAGAAATTGATACCCTCTTTCCAAGGCTGCAAAGAAAATCCGCATGCATCAGCTACTATTTCCAGTTTATTGATTACGAGTTGGTGTGTTACACGGGAATGAAATGCGTAGATCCGAATCAGCGAGTTCGTCTGCAATAAATTAGCAACGCTAATTGGAACTTGAAATACATATAATACCGGAAGAATCGGCATTCTGCCACGGAATGTCAGCTGTACAGCAGGCTTTCGTTCAGCAGACTTTCTTTTTCAATAAAAACGTCTAGAGACGCGGCACAAGTAATCGTATCGCTGAAATCAGATCAAGTCTTCTTATCCACGACAATGGTCATTCAAAAAGAGAAACACACGTTATACACTTTGTTTGGTGCGCCAGCCAACACGCTTATACGAGTTCCGTCGTCCTAATACGAATTTCCCAAACACTCTACACAGAAGTATGGCAGAGGCACGCTTGTTTCAAATGTAATTGATTACACAGCAACTGCCAGGTAATGAAAAAGGATTTAGCGTGCAGCAACGTCGGCAGCAACAGGTCCAGTAGCGACAGGTCGGGAACGATAGCCGCAAATTAAGATTCCGTGCAAATTGCGAGCGATGGGGACACGCAATACCGGATATTCTGCGCCCCTCTTCCTCCCCACCGGATGTGGCCGTTAGCAAACTGGGGCGCGCCGCCTGACCACGAGTATGGGGGACCTAACGGGAGTCATATCGACATTCCTCGCAATGTCGAGATTCGCTTCACCGGTTCACTCGCAGCGTATTGGTAGTTTATATTCTTGGCAACGGTAGTGAGTCTAATACGAAGTTTGCTGTAGAAAGACAATTTAAATATTTACCGCGCCTGTCAAAAATAGCACATCTACAATATTAGGTGAATACTTGGCAAGTTTAATTTGTGTCTCGGCTAATAGTGTAGGGTAAGACGGGGTGTTTTCGCCGCGGGGTGAATTCGCCGCGGGCATTTTTTTTCATTATAGAGCCTATATCTCAAAATGAAACTGACATACAGCAAATTTGGAAGTGTCCAGTGGTAGAGGAGTTACTAAGGTTAAAATTAGGCTATTTGAGATGCATTTCATTGCTATAGGGAAGGGGAGGAGCAGTAAATAATAAAAGTGACAATTTTTAATTTTTTAGGTGTACCTACTTTTTCATGTTTAGGTAATTTCTCATTATTCTCACAGATTAT
>LQNS02000303.1:12904804-12938781 GCA_001587735.2 Parhyale hawaiensis
TTTTAGAAAAAAATCAATGATGCACACTTATGGCCAAAACCCTGAATGTATATAAACTGCACTAACATTTGCCATTATCCTCACCGTATTTTTGTGACATTAAAAAAAAAACTGCTTTTGCGGCGAAATCACCCCGTTCTACCCTACCGTATAATAGGTATCTAGCAAAGTGACATTGGCATAAAAGTCAAAAGCACGCAACAGGGTAAAAAAAACGGGTTTAAAACCGCCGCTTCAGTTTTTCACCATACCAAGTACATATTAGCATATACCGTGATTCCATAAACCGTATCAGGTCCACTATCTTTCAGAAAACTCATGCAAAACTGTCATTTCTACGAGAAACCAAACTTTTAGTTCGTAATTATGGAGTTGTGGTGACGTCACACTCACGGAAATTTTTGCTTCTAAACTTGGAACGTTTCGCATTTTCTGGGCAGTGCTACGTTTAGGATGAGCACGCTTGCACTCGCGTAATCTGTCTACCCGGAGACCTCCGCGAGAGGTACAGCGGGCACGGGACGAACGGCGCGTGGCGACACTGTGGCGCCATGACGAGATACCGACGTGTCTGTGTGGCGGCAGGGCCACTCTACTGTAGCACGCAGCCTCTGTCTCCTCTCGGTTGGGTAACGTTCGAGTGTCGGCGACTGACGGTCCCTCTGTGACGTATAGCTGTGAGTATTATCTTATTTTAAGTAAATGTTCTCAACAGGAAATTCTAGGTTTCAAATGGGGAGAGAAGAGACAAGCAGCCAAACAGAGAACCCATGATTGGAAGATCACCGCAAGCGGAACCAGGTATGATCGGGAAAAATAAATATAACTCAACGGAAGTTAGCGGGAGAAAACACTACGGCGGGAAGAAAAATAGGCATGGGGTGAGTTACATCCCGGATGCCCAAGGCTGTGGGAACGTATTCGTACTCTTTAGACGTAACAGCCACCAGAACGGTAAAAGTACGACAGTGTACGTTCAACCAAGAACTTTACCAATACACGCTAAGGGAATACATTTATTTTCTGTACGAGCAATGTTCCGCTACAAGACTAGAAAATTATAGTTTTCGAAAACGACACTGAAAGCCACAAGTAAATCTTAGTTAACAGCACCTACTACCCTTGCGAGGAGCGTTCCGTTCAGCTCATGTATACAAAATAAATAAAATGACTTTATAGAGAAGGTAAAAATGTCGAGTTCGTGACCTAAAGAATAAATGATAAGCTCCTAAGGACACAAAAAGATCGAGTTGACCAAGCAATAAGAAGTCGCGAGGAACTTTCATATGAGGAGTGGCACTCCTTCGCATACACACCTGTGCATGGCGCTGCTCAGGAAGTAGAGGTAACTTTTTCTTTTTGCTTGCTGTGCATCTGATCCTGCCAGAATGCAGCAGCACTTACTGCTGGGCCACACTACGCAAACGCACGCTGAAGTTGATGAACGAACGGTGAGCCAGCACGTCGTTCACGGTAAAGGTAAAGTCAACTTTGAATGCACCCTACACTGAGAAATCCACTCCCACTAGGTCGTGCGGCAGACATAGACCAAGTGGCCCCAGAGAAGCAAGTGCAGCTGCAGCCGACAAATGGTCGCTTAGAACTATGGCGCAGAAACGGAAGGTTCAACGACCAGTTCCCCCCTGTGCCCTACGGCAGGTACCCCCACGATAGCTATGCACTAATTCAGCGCGCCGAGCGCCTTGAGACAAATTGTGCCTGACGTGGGGATCGATCCCGGGTACCTCGACACAACGGTGCAGCGCGCAATGTCCGGTGCTACCGTGGGTGGCGGCGGTACCGTACTTACTCTATTGACGTGCCAGTTACACATACGCTCATAAAGTTCAGCATTCAGTTGTATAGCGTGGCCCCGGCAGCACTGGCTACAAACTCGCCATTGGCTGTGTACGTTTGTGTACGTGCGTCGGTGTACGTGCGGGCTGCGTTCAAGTTCGAGTGCTGTGCCTGCTCGCTGTATCGCAGATGAGGTTAGGTTAAGTAAGGCAAGGTTAGGTAAGGTACCGTTCGGCAAGGTTAGGTAAGATACCGTTCGGCAAGGTTAGGTTTGGTAGTGCTTATTGTAGTGCTTGTGTTGGTAATTACGCGGCAAGAAAGCTTACTTGAACGCACGCACAGTGATGAGCGCACACAGAACGGCGAGCTTGTAGCCAGGGTGCCCCGGCAGCAGCCCCGGCAACACGTTCGGTGGTTCTGGTTTCGTTCTAAGTATCGGCAAGAAGTTGGACAACGCAACAGGTCTAGGAACTTTTATGGATCGCTAAGACCATATAGCGAATAAACGAAGTGGTAATGAGCATTAATAAATATAAGTTAGTAAATGGAAAAATAACAAGAGAATCGCAAAAAATACCATGTAAAAATCACTTAGAAGACAAACAAGAGTCAATAAAACTGGAGAAGCATTCAACATCAACACAAAGAAACGCGTAAAAAGTGTAAATGCATGAGCCACACTCGTACAACCCTAACCGTGGGTAAAATGTACTCTTACACCTACCGTACCGAGTATGGCGTATAGATGACAAAGATAAGCTATGGTGGACAACACTTGTTGCCTGCCAGAGGCTACCGGCGGAGCAGCAATTGAGGTGTCAATCTACAGGGCCTGTATTGAGGTCAGGGCAATACTGCTGCTGGGGACGTGCCAGGCGCAGCACGCGACCTAGTCTTTACCTCTACAACAAGTCTGTCATATATTTTACTTAATCTCTTTGGCAAGCGTCTCGGCCAGCGTGGGTTTCCCACGGCTTAACTTTCCACAAAAACCGCTGTTTTAGCTTCGTTGGTTTATCATTATCGTAAACAATGTCTCGCCCACAGATAAACAGCTACGTCAAGATAGACCATGTTAGTTTAGGTCAGCTTTTGTTAAACGTTACATCGTTTTCTAGGTTCCCAATCAGGTTCAGCGAAAAAGTTTGATTTTCTTTGTTACTTTACCTTTCCTCTTATACACTTACAGTTAAAGTTTATAGTGAAAAAAATCACGAAACAGTTGTATCCCTTCCACCGGTTAAAGCCAGATTCCATACTATTTAATATATTTTTTTAACCAAATTCTGTATGGTCAAAGCACGGGTTCGATATTTGTCTCATTTTTTTCGATGCATCCCCGTGGGCCCGTATATAAATACACATGTATTTGTTCCTGAAGGAAGGTATTCAGCACAGGATAATGGATTAGGCGTGGCGTAAGGATCCGGAGTGGAAGATACCGACCAAAAAGCTCAATTATGCGAGGTGATTCATGAGCAGACAAACGGAATATACGAAACTGAATTACGTTCCTAGGAGATAGAGCGTTTTACAAGGTTCATATGAGAAATTGGTAATTAGTATGGTTCATAATTTAAGAGTGATATTGGAGGAATAAAAGCGTTGGATAGGCACAGGTGTATATAAAGGGCAACCGCGGAACCCCTTGCTTGTTCTACGAAAGTGTTACCTCGTTCGGTATATTAACGCGTATGCGCTGAGGGAAGCACAAACGAGAAAATACGGCAGCAGCGTAACCTACTCACACGGACCCTGAGACTGAGAACCATCCTACGTTTTCCCACAGGATCAAACAAAAACTGGAATGATTAGTGATGCAAGCAAAGTGATTTCATTTATACCAGGTTCACGGAGTTCTTCGCCACTGCTTACAACTAAACGAAAACACTCCGAGTCTCTTTAATCGCAGAAAGATAAATAAACGCCTAAAAGATACGACTAGCTAAGCTGCAACAAGGAACAGAAATATTAGAGTGAAGCTTATAGCTGATCAGTTAAGCCCTAACAAGGAACTGAAATGATCTGTGGCATTAGTAATCAGGACAAGAAAATACACGTCAGGCTGCACAGATTGGCAGCTGCTGAGAGAGATTAACTGAACCAACCACCTGAGCATGTATCAATAAATATTATAATCGTCTCGGATATAAAGAAATGCAGTTCTGTCAGACGTACGGCGACATCTGTCTCAGTTAAAACCTGCAGCTCCGATAGCGCAATCGATAAGTCGCAGTGTAGTCAAATATTGTTTTTTCTACATACAAAACCAAGAAAATGCTTAAAAAGTACTACGTGTCTAACTCCCTGGATGTACAAGCAACACAAGAACTTCATAATCGTAGGTTTTTCAACCAATGCAACGTTCGCACTGAAACGAACCGCTCGTTGGGCGATAAAGACATGGTTTGTGCAGGAGGTCAATGGTTTGTGCAGGAGGTCAACAAGACACCAGTCCAGGCAAAGTTGCGCCAAAGTAACACCTAGATAAGTTACCCGTCCAATACCGTTGACCAGCCTTGCAAGCACGCAGGGTGCACTTCAGGTGTAACACAGCTCCGCACTTTATTTATAGGTAACTGTAAAAACGGGCAACATTTGCAGTGACTCACGCCGGGCGCAGCTCATCTAACCAGTAATCTTCAGCTCGCTCGTTGATTGAACACCTACACTGACTCAACTATCGAGCATTACCCGAGATGCGCGAGATAAAAATATCTCGTACATAGCCTGTGACTTTGTGTGCGGACTTTACGCGTTTAGAGACAGTGGCAGATGGCCTCAACTACACTGTAGTTAATTCAACAGCGAATTATGTTTAAAATATACTGATCCAACGTTAAATATTTAGAGGAGCGAATGTCAAATGTAAACACTTTCAAGCAGGTATTGAAATAATCCATACTGAAGATTAACTAACTTGCACCAATTGTGTGGTGCCTGCAGAAGACTTTAAAAGAACCTATTCAAACATTACGGAACAATCGCATATCGTACGGAGAATAATTCCACTAATGCCGGAACAAAGTAATGTAGCTATCTATGCTGGTGAAATTATCCAAGTTATTTAGTAAGTCTTCGGCGCTATTTCTGTTTATTGCCGGCGGAACTGATCAGGCAGTAATTGATTAATTATTCCTCAAAGCTCGGATAATGAGCGGAAACGATGAAGCTCTGAGTAATTGCTGATGTACAAGAGTTGGAAGAATGATTACAGTAATTTCACATTAATACGTGAGCTAAGTAAACTAACTGTGGGTTTTTGACTCGTATTGCCAAGTTATTCCTATAGTTATAGTGATGATGTAAATACGGGCACGCCGTATCTCACTGAAATGGGGAACTCGTGCCCAGAGTATTACCACGTCCAGGACGGCTAGTTGAGGAGAAAAGGAACTAAGCACAGACTGCCAGCAGGAGTAGATTATAAGAGGAAATCAAAGTGCACAGAAGAGTCGATGTTCAGAATACATAACCAAAACGAACTGTATGGACTCGCTCTTGGGAACTGACTTCCCCTAACATAGGCTAATGTATATATATATATATAGATTTTTTGCCGGCAGCCCATCCTATCGCCTGAGGGTATTTACGAGTACATTAGATATGGCACCGGCCAGTTTTCAACATGCAACACAAGGTTTATGCTCACCCTGTACGTTGCACACTAACTGGTTCTATCCGGTATATGTACCGAGGCTCTTTGCGTCACACAGCCTGCGTCGTCGTCCGAGTTGCAGCATTAGGGAATTTACATAGAAAAGAATATGATCGCAATTTGCTGATGGAAGCAAGGCATACTCGGCCGAGCGTCTCTTCAAAAATTTGTTGGATAATTATCGCAATGGATATCCATTAACGCATGGGAAACTTTAATGCTGGAGATCGCTGTGTGCAGCGAACCGTACTGTGGTATAATTGCAATGAATAGCAAGCGCAATCGATGAGCTCTGTCATTTATTATACAAGGTTTAATGCACTGCTCTACTCGTACACAGATAACATATCAGTTAAATGAGCAGTATATATTGACAACTCGCGCCAATGTACACCGCGTTACACCTTATTTCTGCAACGGCGAAAAATTCTCTGCTCAAAACTTCAACCCTCTATGGCTGGAATTTTGTAATTCACGTAATAGGTCTGATATAATTTGCGCCACAGCGTTTAAAGTAAATTAGTGGCCTACACTTACGTATCATGCATATTGCACCGTCGAATAATTATGAAGTATTAATCGAGCTGTAAATTAACGTATAAATAAATCGCCATTTTGAGCTTCTCATACTACCAAGATTAACGCTAAGTCATTTTTTAACCGATGAATTTGTCACACGAAGACGCAAGTGTTCAACAGATCGAGGTCTGTGTAGTTACCTACTCTTGATCAGTTGTTTCCGGAAGGTGTTGAGAGTTGACACCATCTACTGTAAAAGTGAGGTACCAGCTCCTACCACAAGCGCGTATGAGGATCCCCAATCATCACAATTGCTTTATTTACATTAGAGCCACCAACATTCTTATGGATAGGGCTAGGGCAAGGCCTCCTAAAGTACAGGCCTGGGTCTCTACGTCACTATGTTGGTCCGATCGGCACAGTCCCCCGTTAAACTGTTGAACGTATCCTGATATTTTTTATACATGCTCTGCATATTTCGAGCTTATCTGGATAGAAAACTCAAACTATCGTAATTTTGTAGCTTGTTAGTCGTTTAACAAAAATTTCTATCCAGATATGCCCAAAATATGAAGAGTAGGTACCAGTAATATCAGGCTGCGTCATACGATGTTTCCAGCGACTGTACGCGATCGGACCATTTTTCGAAGCCCAGACCCAGCCAGGCCTGTACTTTAGGAGGCCTTGGCTAGGGTCTCCATGTTAGCAGTCTAGGCATAGGGCAATCCTACTGCATTGTTTGCAAGGTTGCAAAGAGATGTGACAATTCGCTGATGGTTTAAGAAAGGAGCAAACAAGGAAAAATATTAAGAATCACTGCCATAAGCCGTTCGGAAGAGATAACATTTGCGCATTCCCAAAATTAAGAGATTCCGCACTTGGGCACCGCAATTGATGGGACCAATATAGGGCTATGTAGAGATAGCAAAACCTATTGCCCTTACAATTAAGCGATTCAATTACAATACTACGTGGACAATAGGGAGCTGGGCATCGAAATACAAGCCATACAAATCGTGGCACACCGTAAAACATAGCATGATCTCACTTGCATGAGCATCTCCAGTAAACCCCGATATGATTTTCAATGATAATAAATGCTGCACACTTAGAAAAACTATAACTTATACGTTTCGCCGGTCTAACAACTGGGCAATGTTAGGGATCAGAATGGACATGTTACTAAAAGGAAAAAGTTCATACGTTATAAATAACCTTAAATTTCAACTCACCTTCGTATTGCAATGACTCTGTTTGGCTAAAACACACCATGGTGCGATATGAGAACAATTATAGTATAGCTTATCACGAAACAGTTCAGTTATTGCACTAATTTCACTTCTTCCTCTAATAACGCTGTGTTCATCACATCTGCACACTACAATTTCACCTGTAAACAAAAAATGGAGAAGATGTGATATAACACCAAAACTCGATGTACTGAATTTGTCATATTATGATACATGATCTGGTGGCGAGAAAGATCCATTAGTTGATCAAGTGATCACTGCCAATAAGTGTGTAGGTTTTCGACTCAGTTCCAGGTTTAACTCTGATGTATGTTTCTTGATCGGGCGAAAGCAACCGCGAACTTGCTTTTAAAACAGTACCGTGAATATAATTGTCTCTCTCGCGCATGGCTGATACGAAAACAGGTAACATAACGCGAAAAAGTTTCCAGCAGTTTACACAATAAGGCACCACAGCAACAGCAGGTACCTACTCGTGAGACTTGCGTGTAGTTTGGGATGGCAGGAAGACAAGATCATATCAGAGTCGTGTCTGTTCGTCCTTCCGCAGCGAGCCAAAACGGATAATGTTATTCAGCAAATAGCACACCACCCAAAGTGATAAATGAGCCTTAGCTTGAATAGCCGATGAATATCTGGACCATCCACGAAAAAAAGTTTGTTACTTACAGTGATCAGTTACAGTCACTCACGTGCCGTTGGGGGCCAAAATTAATCTGTAGGCTATCACCAGAGAAAAAACGGTGTAAATAGAGCGATCATTAAATAAACCCAACCGTTTTCAAATAAATATTTCAATCTATTCTGTTCACGAATGGTCGGTTTTAAATCTTCAAGGGATAAGGTTGCTTTTGAATTTCAGGTACAGAATAAGCAAGGATTTCTGGAGACGCAAAGATTCCTAATTCGCTACCCGGACGCGGAGCGACAGAACTAACGGTCCGCACCACGGGCACGCACGAGATGCTCTACGAGCGGCAGGCACAGCGCGAATGGTAAGGTGCGGCCACCGCCACGCGAACTGAGGTGTGTGTGGTGGCACTGTTCGTGGTATTGGCACTCAGCATCCCTCTGCTGGCCCAGTCAGCTGCGGCTTCTGCACCGCCTTCTTTTCCTCTAACTGAAGCTCATATCGAGTCCATATAGCAGATTAAACTGGTGCGTGGCTGAGGGTGACAATGATATTCCCTCTCCAACGCTCAACTTTTAAAAGCTTTACCTTGCCCAATACATAATAGTTTTTACTTTAGTGGCAGTAGCACTCTGGACGCTTAATAGCTAGGTCTAAGTTAGACTGGAATTCCTCGTCAGACTAGCATATTCGCAACGTTCTCAGGTTGAGGCAGCCGTTTGATAAATTTTATATTTTGTAGGAATTGTAGCTACTCCTTACGCAACACCTACAATTAAATGCGTAGACACAGAATGGTTAGTTAGCGAAAATAATTATCTGAAGCCTTTAGCGAGTCATACAGTTTACCTGAACAGAACAGTGAATGCTCCTGAAATCATCAGAATAGTTTTGTTGATTTTCACGCGTGAAACCAGCATGAATTCCAATATTTTACTCTTATTAGCTGTATAAATACTATACTGGATATCGACGACAGTATGTATTTGAAATATATACTATAATTAAGAATACACTTACATACTTGACTAGATTTCTGCCATATTACTCCGAATATTTTACTTTTATTCAATGATCGTACGTTTGACTTTCTTTCAAACAAAATTATCACCAACATTCTATTATTATCATTTATTTGAATACTAGGCTAAATTTCTATAACATTATCTTGAAGTTTCTCGAGGGACTGAGCGGAACAGCAGTTGGCAACACTGAGGCTGTCTCATTGCCAGGAGACAGGCCCCCGCAGGGTGCACGTGACGTTGCCATCCATGCCAAGGAAACCTCACCAAAATTTCCCCAGACTTTTGGCAGGGTAATATTGCGGGTCGCTTTCCTGCTGCCTGCCTCAGTCTTTTGAGAATTACCGGGTGTACTCTCAGCGGAATTATTTTGCTTGTGTAAGGGGAAATTTGTGAGTTAACTCACAAGAAGTTTTTTTTTTAAGTTTAAGTTTACGAGCCATCCAAGATGACGGATGCCGCAATCCCTAACACAGTAAGTTTTCTGCTGAACGCAACAAAACGGCTCGGAAATTCACAAGAAATACAATACTTCAGATAGTTAATTTCAGATTCATAATTTACTACTTGGTAGTCCAGAGAAAGAGCAAGGGACATGGAACATGTCCAGAACCCAAGTCCTCACGGAAACCCATAACCCACAGCATCACACGACCTCACACCACCCCACTCTCGACAGGTACTGCAGGCCCCAGAACAGACAATGTCCCCGAAGCGCGGACACACACCATGCTTTTCCCTATAGACACTCTCGCTTACGCATTACTATACAGCCGTTGTGGTATAATATCGAGTAGCTAACCCGTTACGTCATCATCTACAGGATCAGCTAAGCAAGCAGGAGAGAAGATAAACAAACGCGGTTACGACTCGTTAAATATTTAGATATAATGCAAGGTGTGAACCGGCGATAGCTGTTATCACAGGCAGATAACATAACGTACTAAACCGAGACATGTGGCATATTTCACAGATTGTTCGAAATAAAATTTGCAGCTACGCGATGGAAATTCAAGTGAAGTGGAAATTCAAGCGAAGTACAAATTCACAGCAGCACAAATCTGGATTTACAACAGCACGTTAGGACAAACTCTGGTATATTTAGCAAACAAAAGAGGATTTTTATAGAGACTGCGCGTTATCGTATGTCTCGTGAAGAAGACTGCCGCCGTTAGTAGTACGCTCTCTGATTTTGATATTATCAATAATGCATTAATTGAATCCGGTTTTATACGCAATATTTAAATTAAAATCAGCAAAATGGGTGAAATTTGGCAACACCAAAGAAAAGACAATGTATTAATCCAGTAGCGGGTGGAGGTTACTAAAACTCATCTCGTAATATAAACCATTATAAGAAAACTAAAACAAAATATTGAATAAAATTAGTAATAATGACAGCTATTGCGCGGAGTGACATACTAAATCGCCAAATTAAAACCCCAATAAATCTGGCTCATGAAAATGCGGCTGCTGATTGAAAAATGCCGTGAAATTCATATAGCCACCGCAAATAGTCAAACCAGCGTATGCAGTCCCTTATAGGGGCGGGGCTGAATTGAACCCAGCAGTGCCAAATCTACTCTATTGACTAATGAAATTTGAGTATTCGAATACAAGTATAAAGTTGATCGATTGAGACAAGTTATACCTCGCACTTTTGTGAGATCTGTCAAGTTGCTTTGCGTTCTTAGACACGCCCATCAGACTCCTTACGCTCGTTTGACCATAGTATAGGAATATTGCTCTACAGCACTACGTAACTGTGATTTTGGCGTAAACGTATATCAAAGAACGAAGCTCTTGAGAAAAATGATTGCAAAAACTTTGTTGATGTCACTATAAACATCTGACAGTGCCATTTCGGTATAAAAATATAAGTCATACCGTGAATAGTGAAGAAAATACAAGAAGTTAAACATTAGAAGTACGATCTCCAGTATCAATATAATGAACTCTAAATGTTGTACATTCGCAAAAAAAGGTTGTATAGATATTCTTAATGTATGTATTCAACATTCTACTACATTTTAGTTAATTATACGTTAAAACGTAAAGTACCTGCGTCTCGCATGATTTCATAAAAAATATTATTTATAAAGTATTTACGATTTACTGTACGTACTGATTGAAACCATTCGAATCACATGATCACCTACTTAATATTTTATTAGATACGTCAGTTCAAATAGTGAATACAAGTAAATGCATAACGAAACTAGCGCCATAACCATGTGTTGTAATTGCATATGATAGAGAAACTATTCCCAAACAGCTTATCAACACAAACCATTATTATATTCCAAGTGTTACCACCGCGGCACCATCAACACAAAAAGAGACTGCCGCATGCGTGCCACAAAATCTGACAGGCACACGAGAAGAAATTCGAGACACAATCGAGAAGCTGCGAGCAATGCAGTGATTGGCAAGCGTTGCCCAGTGAAAAAAGCAAACGGGGTCAATGGTTCCCAAGTCCCTGGCGGGGTCGTTCGTGGGACGTTACATAAAAATAAGGTGGCCACTACTCCCAGTGTTGCCAATTAAATGGCCGAGTTTACATAACTCGGATTATGCGAAAATAGGGCCAGTTATTATAACCACATGAAAATTGGTCAGCGTATAAACATAATCGAGGAACCCGTTCATGGAACCTAACCGCGCATATACTATTACCAAAATAATTATGAAATTCACGTCAACGTAATATCGCATCATATTAAGGACGGGGTCTATACTGTTCACTTAATTTATTAGGATTTATAGAGAGAAGAGCATTATCGATTTCAGTATTATAGAAGGAGGCACCAACACGAGCAAAAATAGAAACAGTGCGAACGCAAGTACCACTCACGCGGAGACCCCTCACAATGACGCGTACGTACCGGATATACGGGCAGCCCGTCTCTCTCTCATACAACGTTTCCGGAACAGAGCCGGTACGTGCCAACGGTACCGAATATCGTGAGAATACCAGGGTCTACTGGGTTCCCAGCATGCACAAAGAAAGCATTAGTCAATGCGGTCAAAATGCTTCAATGCGGAGATTCAAGTTAGTTAGAAAATAATACATCCAAAAACTTACTAGATTCTCATTTACAATGGATGGTGAAGAAATGAAGTGTCAGCGGTTACGGGCATAGCGGAGATAACTCGCTGGTCTCCAGCTGCAGCTCCACGAAGTACAGTAACGAAACAGCAAAACCAACGGATTTCTAACGCCACCAGCTGGTCCTCGTCCGAAAACTATCTACATCGTTGCTCTGTTATGATTACAAAAACTAAATTAGCTGGTTCTCAGACATAAATTTAGAATGTAAAACCGGTTGTTTTTGGCTAGCAAAACCAATCTGTTCCTGCTGGAGCACTTCATCTCCAGCATTTGCAGCGTCGTCCTCTAAGTGTACACATTCATTTCACTAGAAACCATGTGATCATTGTAAAGTATATACTAAAAGGTAGCTTTATTCGTATGAGCAACGCAAAACATGACAGGGATATAGAAATTAATTGGCACTCCGATAGAGGGCAGGTTACACGTCGGCAATTTCTCAGACTGAAATTCCACCAGGGGGATTGAGATTCCACCAGGGTGCAACACATCTCTGGAATTAGAGGCGCAGCTTTAGCAAAATGTATGGAGAATACGGCGGGCGGAATGGAGCGGTAAATA
Organism: Parhyale hawaiensis; assembly: GCA_001587735.2. NCBI lineage: Eukaryota > Metazoa > Arthropoda > Malacostraca > Amphipoda > Hyalidae > Parhyale > Parhyale hawaiensis. The sequence goes on from LQNS02000303.1 coordinate 12,917,355, forward strand.
ACATTAAGGCTTTATTGACTTTTTGAGACATGCGTGGCAATTTAAATAGATTATTTTTCTTAATAGAGCATTACGTTGTTGGATTGCGCCTCAAGCCAATACTACCAGTTTAATGAAGAAATTTTATTAGTCTTAGTTGCCGTATTTTTAAAAGACAATGATTTGGGCAAAAAACGATACTGCGTGTGACGTTGAAAGTACTGCCTATATTATGAATGAGGTATGGTGGGCAGTGAGTATACACAAACCATTTAACGTGTTGAACTGAATTCCTTCATGATGCACGTATATACAGCACTTTCCCCCAGGCAAATGGCGTATACGTAATAATGTGTGTATAGACGCAGGAACTATATATTACTGCGGACAGTATGCTGAGGTTCAGTATCGCTGGACAAAGAGTATGCATGCTGTATCACACGGTAAATACCTCATTATATGATAATTAAAGTAACGCAGCGAGTGCAATAGCCTGCGACACACCCTCCCACTCAACAGGATATGATAAAATGCAAATACAACACACATATAACACATCCTCTGACACATACAATCACGTCAGTACAGCGCGTGTATGGCAATAGCCGCCGATCGCATAGGCTACGTCAGAGGAGAGTTGTTCTTTTTTATTGTAATATTACTTCTATAATTATCAGCTCAAGTATTTACCAACACTACACACGATGATTCAAGAGATGAAGACAAAACGACATGTGGTGCGTCGAGAAACACAAGGAACCTGTGCCCAGAGAAGCACGATTATGAACAGCAAGCCGGGAAACAAGACGAAGAGCAGCATAAAGATCAGCATTAGAAGCCAATAGGTAGCAGGAAGGAAGTAAAGTAAGCTGAAAATAAAAGATATCACGCAGCCCTAAGGCTTTGGTGCGGTACAATAAGAATTTATTTATATGCATAATACGGATTCAGAGGTCACTGTGTAAATGAAAAGAAGAGATTTTAGATATGAAGAGCGACCCATTCCCGGTACGGTAGGTAATCTAAGACAGGGAGGAACGACAGGCTGGGGTGCGGTGCAAGGTGTACATGCGGCACAAGAATTGACAGCTGCTACTGTAGAGCTTGGGAAGCTGGAGTTATTGAATAATCACAACGGAAAGAAAATAGTAACAGTATATAGGTGAGATTTTTGTGGGAATGCCCTGCACAAGAGGGAAGATTTGTTGAATCATCCGCAAACAACACTACAGCTCAGACGTGTTAAAATATTGTATTAGGGACCTTGAATATTACTTGTTTATTTATCAGACAACGGCCGGATCATGAAGCTCACTTGCAGAAAGGACTTCAACATTGTCTACTGTCTGGGAATGGGTCTCTCAGTATCACTATTGTTACATTCAGCTAATGTAACACCAAGCAACAGATAATTGGCCGTTATAATTCAAAGTTTAGACGCACAGATTCACGAAAAAGTTACACACTGAGAGGAAAGAAACCGGAACTTGAATATTGAGCACAAGAAGGAGCTCATCCACGGAAGGACACCTTACATGTATGGGAACTGCACGCAAATAGTAGAGCAAAAAATAAAGACTATGTATTAGAAGTACAGGAAAACGGAAGGAAACGAAGTGTCACGGAAAGAAGCCAAGAAGGCCTAACTAAAGCTACACAAGTATGATATCCTCGTGAATTGTCAGTCTACAAATAATGCAATGTTCAAAGAAACAAACAATGCATTAAAGGTGGGAATGGATTATTTGACGTATTAGTAACACTGAAATAATGCGCCCAGTTACAAAAACCCTGCCGATCAAAAGAAAAAAAACAAGTGGAAATAGCGTTGCTCCGCATCCCCTAAATTGATAAAAAAAAACTGAAAACGTATAAAGAAGTCAATTTTCAAAGTATATAATATTTACTGACTGAAATATTCTATTTGCCGACCGGAAATATCAAAAATCAAGTGGGATGAATTAGTAAAAAGCGGGCAGGCGTAAACACTGAGAAAAATACATCTATCAGGGCAATTCCAGTATATTTGAGCCAAGAAAAATGCCCGTAGAAGTACCTACATTTTATTCAAAGAAGATATTGTGCAAAATTAGTCAGCCAATGCATCAGAAAGAGATTTAAAAACACGACAACGCGTAATCTAACCCGACACGGTCGCATCCCCTTGAGTTAATTGACCAGCGGTGTAGCGATTTGCATATCGGAGGGGTGGGACATCCTATTGATGTGTTATCTGTGAAGAAAGAGAGGAAGGAACGTACCGGTTACCACCTTCAAAAGCAAAATGAACGATGCATGTTCGAGAAAGCAGATATTTCACTAGTGTGTCAAGTGGACAGAAAATTGTTTCTGTTTCTCTCCCTGTCTTTCACTGGGAGCTCCTAGTAACATCGACTGACCTGAGTTGGGCCACACAACATTGAGTGGACGCAGGCGTACTTGTTCAAGCAGCCCCATGCGATAAGCGTCGCAGTTAGTTTGTTATACAGGAGAGAAATTAAACCTCAATGTTTTCAACATGATTAACTTTGAAGCTTGCGCCCTTACATTAATGATTATCCATAGGAGGGAGGGAACAGTTACATGTCAGCAATGACGTACTTACAGCACGAACACGACGATCACCGCACATGGAACAAAGTTGAAAAAGTGGGACACAGTAGAAAAATAAAAGTTTAATTATTAGCTACATCTCTACGTTTGTTTCAGCCACTGTAGGAAGTAAACAGAGGAACAGGTAATACGTTAAAAAAAAAATAGGGGAATCCACGCGCGACAGTCTGTGCAGAAGAGCAAATAGGAGAAGATAAAGAAGAAGAGAAGAAATCCTTAGCGGAAACAGGAAAGGAAGGAAAGAAGCAATGTGCGAAGTTGCAACAAAGGTTAACCCATGGTGAGCGTCACTACCTGGTGCCCGGAATGTATTCACGCGGTCAAGGTAAGACACCTAAGATGAAACCTAGAAACGAAAAAAGAAAGGATATTGACCCCCCTGATGAGAAAGTAAAAACAGCCATCCATCAACATTTATAGACAGGTGCACATGGAGATCACTTCGCGTGAGCAAATACAGTTAAAAATGGCTGTCAGAATACAATTCGTCGGCATAGCATATACCTCGTTAGTGATGGTTAACTGGTTAAAGAAGGATGCGTAACAGAGAGGGAAAATAATAAGACCCGATCGAAAGCTTACCTATACGCAAAAATAATCAGTCCAGCTCAATTAGGGTTGCCTAATTATGCAAGAGGACGTACAAATGAAATTCAAAGTTAGTCAGCCCAGTAATTACCGAAAGAAAATGTCATAAAAACAGAACCGGCAATTTGCATGGATCACTCCAGGAAGTATAGGGCGACGTTTTGTCGTAATCCTGTGACTGAAGTCATTTTAGTAGATAACAAAAAGTAATAAATGAGACTGAAAGAGTCATTTCCTTTCCCGGTGGAACAGAGGCCAACATGGCGTCAGCTTCCGTTCAATTAGCAGCGGACGTCCATGATGAAGCGACTTTGAAAAAAGAACAGGAGTACTAAATGTCAGCTAGGCAAAATTAACGGCAAGGAAAAACTGACAAGGTGGACTAACTAGCTACTAAAACTAGTCATTGTCTCTACATCAATGTAGCACGCCCTATAGAGGCTCCTATCTGTTAATATATTAGTGTTTTCCTTGACGTATGTATGGCTAATTCGAGCGATAAGTGATTACTTATCCACGTAAATCCAAAAGTTATCTAGTAAACAAATATTATAATGCGTCACAGCCTGCATTTTAATGCAATGGCTATGGGTTATCAGAACAACTGAGCCTCATTAGTAGAGGCTCAGAGACATTTGGACGGTACAAACTGAGAGGTAGTCTATCACTAAAGAAAGGCACAATGCCTAGAAATATTGAGAGAATTACATGCACACCGATTATCAGAGCGGTTCATGGTAGGGACCTCAGTCAACAAGCAGTGTATAATGCCGAGGGAGGAAGTAAGTTAGCAAGTAAACAACAGGAGTTTCCATCGTGTTCCAGCTATGGTACCCAAAATTAGAGAGAAATTCAATAATCACGACGGGTTTCCTGTACACACTCGAGTTGGGTAACTTTAGGCATAATAATATGAATAATAGATATCCACTGTGAGAAATAAACAAAAATAAAGCATTTCGAAATTAAATCGAAGGTAACACTACCGCACTGCTTCATTTAATATCAAAACATGACCATCTCCGAAGACATCCTATAGCTAGCTAAATGCCAGGTCAAATCAAAACGCTATTTCTTAAATTGATTAGCTCCCAAGTCAGAGAAGCCTGAAGAGAAGAATGATACAAACAACCGTCCGGACTTGGTTATGCTAATAGGAACGGTCGCAAGTATATGCAGTAAAAACAAAAACAACTAGAGAAGCACTCCGAGAGCACAGACTTTCGCCAAGCAACGCTATGCTCATGAAAATTTCAAACTATCCAGAATGCAGGATTTCTTACGGATCATTGTCAAAAGTAAATGGTCTGTTCCCTGTGGCATGCGTAATAGGTTATATAAATTACATGAAGATCCGTCCATAACTCCTGATTTATTTTGCTAACAGGCAACCAGAACGACAACCGCCGGTGAAAACAAACCCTCTTTGGCGGAGGTAATTAAAGTTATACCAACGCGTGCGTCTATAAAAAAAATACCTCTTAGTGAAAGCAAACGTTCACACCGAGGTACGTTACATAATGAGGGCAGAGCCAAATTTATAAAACAAACGCACATCTGACATGAACATTGTAACCGGTCATTAAAAACTATGGAGATTATTTAATGCATCCTTGTAGTGTATTAATAACTTTCTCAAGCAATACATTACAACTGGCATTCAAAACTTAAACGATAATGGCGATCTACTGAGAAGACAGAATGAGGAACACAGTTGCAATTGAAAACGAAGAACGCTGACGCGGCAAATCACTGCGCATACGAGTAGCAAATACAGAAAGACGAAGAAGAAAGCACAGACTGTTGGTGAGAGCTGAAAATAAAAACCTAAGATAACCCTTTACCCATATGGCTCATTTCTGTGACTCCTGGGGGTGCATTACTACATGAGCCACCAGCCATTACTACATAAAAATATGTCGTGGCAAACCTCTATCACTACGGTACTTCAAAAAGTGATACAAAAAACGTTTATTACTGCAATAAAAGTTATTGCCATACTAAACGGTTATTTTCACGTCAAAAATATAATGCACCAAACATGTATCATTACATCAAAACTACCATACCAAACAGATGTACAACACCGGCTCCTTTACATCAAATCCGTCAACCCAAACAACGGCACTGCCGCCGAGAGAGCGCCTCTGACGTGTCATTCGCTATATCTGGTAACTGAAGCATTGGAAAGAACTTGTCTTATGAAGCCCCGGTCATCGAAGGAACCTATACAACATTATGCACTTACGGACAGAGACTTGAATGATGTGTGTCCGGAAACATGCCTACGCACAAACGTACCCACGCTGCGACACTGCGGATACTGACGTGTGGTATCAGGTATACTACAATACTGATAAGGGCAACTTCGTCACTTCATACAGATAAGAGCATTTTATCTATCGATGTTATATTCTGGTTGGTTACTTGCAACCAATATGTTGACGGTAAAATAACTTTCTTGCAGAGAACTGTAATCAGCAATTGATGCCCCAAATGATACATTTTTTCGAACCACACTATACTTATGTCGTATAACTGATCCCTATAATTTGGGTAATATATAATTTTAGGTCGGCAGAGAGCTACACTACCACCACACACGGGAAGCATACCTATGTCCAGAGCACACTTACGGTGCATTAAGTCAAGCAGAGTCTTGGAAACCGTTTAGGATTTTGACAGCCAATGAGAGAAGAAAGATGGATTCCTCCCCTAAACGAAGGGTGGACGTAGCTACACAAACTTTACGGCCCATCCTGTGCCCCCTGAGAGGACACAGATTAGGAAGAGAGGGAAAGGGTGGGCAGCGTGACAGTGCAGACCACCACCTGATAGACCGACTCAAGGACAGGCCTCAGCAACAGGATGCGGGCAGGAAATTGGCCACAATCTCAGTACAGAAGCTAGAAATGCCCAGCCACAGCTATGTATAATAACGTCTCTGAACGCAGGAAATGTCACGGGGAACCACGGTTTGACGAAACGGGATTGCAAAGGACATACTCATAACATATATCTATAAAATGGGAAGAAATGACGTGAATAACTTCCATCAAATTATGCAATGGAAAGAATAACGTTTTCTGAAAGGAAGATGGGTGATCACGATGAAACGAAACGCCGCAATAGACAAAGATATGAATTCACATTCAGTATCCCGCGAACGTATTCAAGTGTAAGGAACCTTTACTGAAAGCAGGAAGCGCTGCAACAGGCAACAGTGAGACGATGGCAATATGTAGAAACAAGACAAGCTAAATAACTGAGTAAGTTTAAAGAACAAAGCATTAGTCGGCATAAATCTCGCATACCATGTCTAATGATAAAGCACCGAGCAGCAGATCTTAAACAATTAGGTCAAAAAATTGTCAACTTGCTTAGTTCGACTTTTTCTTAACCTGTTCCATATACACGCAGTACAACACGCCTAACCTCATATCAATCACTATTCCAACTCTTCTTGATGTTTTGCACATTGCTGTCCTTAAGATATAAAATTTTATTTATTTACTAATTTTTAAAGTTTAACAAGATCTCCACAAGTGAGTGATTCACAAAACAAGTGCAAACCACTGAGCCGATTACAGAGAGATGGCTCTTACTATTATATTGACGGAAGAGACGCCTCTCAGAATAGCAATTAATCACAAAAAGTCCCGTGTAGCCCAAAATGAATTATGAGCAGAGTACTCTGACGTAACCCAAAACTAAACCATGCATGACGTCACAATTCGTCGCGGCCAATGAAAGGAATAAACCTCCTGGCAGTGGGTAATCTGTTGAAGACCGTTTGGCTGTGACGTCACGCATGGCTGTTTTGGCCACGTGTATGCGAATATAGTGTTCTATTTTTGCACCGCGTGTATCTTAAAATTGATTCCCGAAATGAACCGGAAAATTTGCTGGTCTTGCGTGGCGATTCAGATTCGGAATGAGTTACGCCCTAAAAAATATTTCATCATGAAAAATATCCTTAGCGCATAACAGTTGCTGACGATCGTTAAACTCGCCGCTACATGTGATAAGAGGCAATATATACTCCTATTTAATATCAGGCCCTGGCAAGCGGAAGACCAAATGGTTGCGCAACAGGGCGCAGTAACACAAGGAAACCCAAACTGTAGAGAAGCCCAACATAAGCATGCAGGACAGCGGCGCAATAGAGCACCGATATTGGCCTAATAAACAAATATATTAGCTAAGCAGCACGACAGCCTGAGTCAGAACGGGCGGTACCTGCGTCGTGCAAGCTAAAATCTGCACCGTCGTGCGAGTCTGTTGCAGAAGCAGCGTGCAGTGCAACAGACGCAACTCAAGATACAGGATATAATATCGAAATAGTGAGCTCCATGCATCCCGATTTCAACGGCGATTTGTTAAGCCAGTGAGGTTCCGGCATGTTCAGTAGAAAGGGCCTAGACGGCTTCGTTAACAGAGTTAGGAACGAAAAAATCATTATATTCACTATTTTCAGGTCAACGCTTCTTGATGATGAAGCGACTGCACAACGTAAAATGAAGAACAGGTCTCGTCTCCACTAACATTTAACTAATGCGTCAGATCTCCGCGTACTGCAAAGGTCTGTATATGCGCGGGCATACGGTACTCAATACATGTTGTGTAAGCGACGCGAAGGACATCATTGCATCGACTCCTGATCAATAGATATATCGTTAACATAACAAGGATACAATCATACACGATAATTTGAGAGTAGAGGACCGACGGAACAACTCCAGTTAACACTGCAAGAGCAATGACAAAAAATACCACATAAATAACGTTCTCACTTATCACAAAGCCACTGCCTCCTAGGATACGTAAATACTCAACAGTTTAAGCAAACTAAACCGCAGCAGCAAAATCATACGAGTAGAAATAAAAGAGAAGCAGCGCAGCAACAACAGAGCAAGAGATCGAATCGGGAGAGACCAAGGAAAGAAAAATAGAGATATGGATGAAGACAAGGCAGCTGGGAAAGAATGCAGGGGGGAATTGTTAAGTGCCTTCGAGACGAGGCAAGCAAGAAAACAAGCAAGCGCCAATTGTGCTCGGCCCAGTCACTTGGCTCGAGCGATAACAATAGCGAGTGTATCTGCAATACAACAGTAAGTATAGGTACCAAGTGCCAAGTCAGGTGTTGCTCACAGGATTTTCCTACTACAGGCAGTGGGAATATAAACATTTCGGCGTACTCAAAACGGTATCGGGGCCGGCGATTCATTGCTTTAAAAGAAGTGTTAGTCACAGCCGGTTCTTGTAATTAAACGCATTGATACTGACCGTTGTGCATTGGTTAGTTGACATTTTCGTTCGGTATCTGTCATGCTGAAACGATTCCTGGCGTGATTGTATATATTTTTCAACATTGCTGCCGCACACATACACCAGAAGTAGCAATTTTTCTGAATTGAAGTAACACAATACCCCAATTTCTTCAATATTGTAGTAAGAAGCAAGATTCGGCGACGCAACAGAGATACCTCAATATGGTCATTCAGTCTCAACAGAATGCATGTTTTATGGCTTTCAATTTTCATTGCAGCCATAACCAATATAATAGCAGACGATTGTGCCAAATGTTACTTTGAATCAACTCATATGATGCCCAGCGCTGTAACAAGGTGTTAAGCAGACAAGTGCACGCCCAAGATATTGTAATTAAGGCACTCATTGAATTCGAAAATTTTTTGCCCATCAAAACGAATTAGATGCTCCTAAAATAATGTAATGTCTACAAACACGATTTAAGCGCATAGAGTTAGATAATGTCAACTGAGATATGATGAGACAGATTAAGTGAAAGTTGACAACAGTATTTGTTAGCCATGGTTTAGTAAGAATGTTGCATGAAGGTAAATTAAGGTAAATCTTTTCGTAGACGCACAGTTGAGTCTGTAAGGTCAGAACAAATCATTCGGACGCTGAGCTATCCGTATACTTTTTCGAACACACTGTCGTGTGAGCCCGTGCACATTCATAGCATGCAAGGTTTGCCCTGGGTTGCGAGGGGGTTACAGACGCGTGTGTCACGTTTCGTAACCCCACTTCAGGCTACATTACGTTGCCTTATGCTGGGGACACACTTGGCATTTAGTTAGTTATAGTTAGGAAGTCTAAGACTCCGTTTCCGAGCAGAACGATATCACAGAGGAAAGAGCAAGGGACATATAGTATGCCAAGAGAAACGGGGAACCCATGCACGAAGGTGTTCCACCACACAGGATCAACGCGCATGGGAACAGCAAGTCGGGGAAGAAGAGGAAGAACAGATAAAGCATGAGCAAGTAGGAGTATGAAATCGGGAAGGAAGCAAAGTGGGCACGAAAGAGAGACGTCCCGAAGGCCTAGCTAATGGCTGAGGTAACATACACGAGCCCCCTGGGGTTGCCTAGCCCCATAGCATAGGATGGACGACACTTGGCATTTACACTGACAACTTGATGCAGGGATGCGAGACTCGGACATCATTTATGCCACGGTATCTATGCTACCGATTTTGAGTGTACATCGAAACTGCCCGCGAGCTGCACGTCCGAGCAACTGTGGGCGTAGAATGTTAAGTATCGTTAAGTTGGCTTACATTACGTGAAATGGAGGAACGTGTCGTTTCATATGCGTTTACGATAAGTTAGCTTCCGGCGGCGTAATGAGTCCCTCAAGACGAAGCACCAAATTTTGTACGGAGCAAAGATAAGGCAAGGTTTGAAAACATAACTTCTTTAATAACATTTACGTTAATAAGGTACGACAAGCGTATATAAAAAGAAGCATAACTGATGCGATGTCAACAATAAGTGGCAGAAGCCGCATAGTGGCAGTACAGTGTGCCAACTGCGTATGGCGCTCGCGCTTGGCGCAGTGCCAACTGTGCGCGCAGCGTCCCGGCAGTGCCAACGGAACTGGTGCCACTCACAGGCCCGGGACTGCATGTGGTGCCACGGCCTGCTTGCCTGTCGGCAGTGAAGTCCCAAACGCCGAGTAATTGCCGTCAATTTGGGTTGCGTTTTTAGAAAATTAAAAACTACCGATGTGCAAGACCAAGAGACCTGTTAACAGGTTCCGAGATAATACGCTTGTCCGATTTCTCCCAGAAGAAAAACGTAATGAGATAAGCTCTAACTTGCGCTGAACAAGGGCGACTGCTTCACCACTTTGAATTTAGTTTCCGATTCTTTTCGCAAACCAACACTATTGTGTTGCACAGTACAGAATTTTGAGCCATCATCTCGGCAAGTCGGTTAGCGATTAACGCCCGAAATTAAGTCAAAAGTTTCGTATCAATCGACTTCGTTTGAAGTTTCGGATAAATTAAAGCTAATGGGATTACACTGCTCCAAACATTGGTTCAGCATTTACCCTCTACTCCCAACCCCCAAGAGAGGAAGCATGAAGGTCGGCGACATGTGTCATTAAGCGCTGGGAATCCATAGATGGAAAGGAAGGTCAGAACAAAGACTGTCCAGAGGATAAAAAAAAAAACAGGAACGGAGTACGTACGAAAGGAGGTAGCTTGAGTAATCTAGCTAGCAAACTAAAGGATTCGCTTACCATGCATCGAATATAGCTGCAACTGGAAACACACAAATGCTTTTAAAAGTACCTAATGAGTTTACTGTAGAATCTGAGAATTTATAACACAGAGAAATAGACTTACTATGGGAAGCATTTGAGCTTTCTATAAAGTTTAGAAAAATAGCAACTATAAGTACCAGAAACATCACGGGGGAGAACTAAACATGTGTAATACAGCTGGGCCCCATGGGTGCTTTTTGCAGCAGCTAAATAATTAAATACTGTCAGAAAGTAAGGGACGTAGAAGTAAACATTAAGACCGACGTGCCGCGGGAGGTCTAGCGGCACTTGGCACGAGCCTGACGACAAAAAACGCTGGGGAAACCCCAGCGTTTGACTGGCAACTGCTTGCTGAACTTCATTTTTCTTTCCTCTACGTGAACAGCAAATAGACGCGATGTAGGTTAACTGTGACTAGTTGACTTGTAATCATGTTTTAAAAGCGAGGCGATACTATATTTAGCAATGGAATTATCATGGTTGTCAACTGTGTTACTCTATCGTAACGCACCGACTAACCCCGTCAGTATTCACTAACTTATATGTTAGAAAAAAATATATTTATCTAATTGAATCATCGTAGGCATTTTGTACCTATATAAAATTGACGTAAAAGTGCTAGTTCTACTTATCCAATGGAACACAACTAGGGCCAGGATAGACATGGCCAGCGACGTTATAGTTTGTACTTTACAGGGTTGATGGCGTATTAACTGCGCCACACGTGCACAGACTGAGAAAAACATCGACCAATAACGATGAAAATTGCGTGGAGAGACTTATATTTCAAAGCACGTAGGCTTGTCTTAGAAATTCACAAGTAACCCACAGGAAACAGTTTTTTTTAGCTGTATATATAGGAATGTTCCTCACATTTAGGGTGCTCATTCCCTTTTAATTAGTATTTACCTATGCTATTTCCTTTCTCCTAAAGAGAAACTTTAAAAACGATTTGACCAAAAGTACGACACAGCGGGAACACTATAGAACATCAGAGGCCAATACAATCGACACGAGAAGACCAAGCCAACAGAAATTGCTACCCAGGATCGATGAATGAGAGTCATATTCATCCAAAGTAATGCAATGACTGGAATTCCCCCACTAAAACAGTTTGTTACCCCGGAAACTAGCTAGAATTCCAATTCTGAACATCTTACGAGACCTTAAGGAGGGGAAAGATGACAATAACTCGAGGAAGAAGCCAAACAGAACAAATTTGCCTGTAATATCTTTCAGCACAGCCTTGAAACTGTCACGAAATTGAAAATTTGTGTAAAATGAAACAAGTATAACGTAAAATCTGCTTGGAATCGTTCATGACTATCTTGTCAATTCTATTCAATCTACTGATTAAACTTTTCTTACGTAAATCGATATAACTGCTGCCCAACAGTAACTGCATTTATTCGCGCATTTCACTGCACTTTCATATGAAAAAAGGCATAGTAAGTGGAAAGTGCAACAGTCTGCGGTACCTCATGGACCACTGACCGAAGTTTTTCAATGAGAAACCAAACAGTCGTATGGGGGTGTTTTCTCAGCCTTGGGAGCGGCGTCATGAACTCAAGGAAAGTCTGCGCAAACAAACTAAAAAGTTTGGAGAGGAGAGGGGGCAAATGGTGCCATCGAGTACGGCCTTCGCAGACTACGTATGACCGGGGCAAGTTTTATGGCAGGGGACATGGCAGGAGGAAGGTGGGAGGAGGGGAAAGAAACAAATGCCAGAAAGAATAATGATGCGTGTCTACGGGGGAAGGAGGAATCTCCAAAGGTTCTCGGGCATTTCTTAATCATAATGCTGTAGCAATTGCCCCTTAACCTCCAGTTACCGTAACTTGTGTTAACTTAAACTCATACTATCCATTATCTACGGGTACGTTATTTATGATGCTGTTCTTAAGAGCAATAAACTCTGATTTTGTTCGCTAAATGTTTAAAAGGTAGAGAAGCTTGGAAAAGAGAGGGGTCAATGGCGTCACGAGTACGGCCTTCATAGATTAAATATGACGGGGCAGGTTTCATGGCGAAGGAAAATAATAATCATAACTCCTTTATTTCTCACATGGATGCAGTGTCCAACGAGGTTAGGGCACAGCACCAGGCCAGAGGTGTTCTTACTTAATGCTAACAAAAGCATGGGAGAGAATTAGAATTTGGTATGTTGCGAGTTATTGGTGCTACGCCTACATGTTATTAATGAGATGATATTGACACTATTTTCCGTTGGGAGAATCGTTATTACTCAGAGCTAAGGCGAAAGGTTTTTTTTGTATTATATACAGTATGCATAAGAAAATTAGCCTAGGGCAAGATGTTGCGTACTAGTAAATGGTACGTTTCCAAGGTTTTCATATTAAGGAGAAAAGTGGATCGTGAAATTTAGAAGACATTGACCAGCTAACCATTTTCACCTTTGTTACACTATAGAAGTTTCCTTCTAACTTTTGATACTTTTCCTGTCAATGCGGTAAGTTCCTTTTACCTGTTTTTGTCCGAAGTCACCCCGTTTTACGGTACGCAACAGCGTCAGAGAATGTTTGACGGACTGAATATAATTGCTCATCAAATGAAATGTAATATACATACAACTGCGAAATTACACATCAAAAGAAATATAGTACCTTTACAAATACGCTGTACGTTCTTGGTCGCAACCAGTGTACCAGAGAATATTGATATTTTGGATGTAATAAAAAGGTAATAAGGTCAGATGTAGAAAATATAAGTTATTGAAATTTCTACTACGGGCAGAACAGTATGACTCTTTCACTTAGAGAAAAGGAAGAAGGAATGAAAGCGGGATAGTAAGAAATGCAAGAAAGGATAATGATACTAGTGTCCACAGAAGTGCAGGTAGTCTCAGTTCATAATGCTGATATAATTTCAAAATAATTTTATTTAACCTATAAAAAGAAACATCTCTTACCTACGAATACTTAACTCATGTAGAGGAACATACGTAATATATTTTCAGCTTATGTATATCACCCTCAATGTCATGAGCTCATGTACAGCAACGTACTAAATTACCGCGAATATTATTAGCTCGCGTATAGGAGCGAATATAACTCTGAATGGCACAATCGAACTTGAAAGAGTAAATAATCTGTTGAACACTGAAGAGATTCGGTTAACATATTAGACCTGACTCACGATGAACACAAAAATAATTTATCGTCTCAAGTTGGTGTTGCTAAACTCTTATCATTATTATTATTATTATATATTTTGTTTAGCCTCCGTAGCCGCAACTCATGTGTGTCAAAAAAAAACTACTTGTGCAGTATTCAAATACCGCATATTGGGTAGGCGTGGTGGCCACGTGCGCTACTAAGGGCAGGGAAACAAGGCGCGAAGTATAGTACGAGACACTCAAGTGGTCGGCCCCTTTTGTGTCCTTCCACACGAGGGACTAGAGATGTCCGGCGTACCAGGTCGGCTATCTCGATCGACAGCCCACCTCACGGGACAGAAAGAGGAAAGTAGAGGACCTACCTAAATTTGCAAAACTAACCTCGTCAGCAGGAACTGATGCCAGATGCTACATCTCCTGCGGAGAAGGCACTCGATCGGGACCCTTGGGTGCGTGATGCCCAAGCCTATTGTGGCTGGGAAAGGGCCCGCCACAATATGCCCCTGAGGGCTAAACTCTTGATCATGATGGAACATGCAGCACCCTCAGTTCGTACAATGTCATTCATTCTATTAACATGGGAAATATATTTATAACCTGATAAATGTAACTAGGGTGACAGAATCGGAAACTAGTTTTATCCCAGGAGTCGGAGTTAGAGTTGGGGAAAAATTGTCTATTTTGTTTAGGAAAAAGAGTTTGAATCGGTCGGACTTGGATCTTTTAGAGACCCCAAGAAGTCGGAGTGGTAAACAGACTGGCCCTTAGGAGTCGGCCTTCTCCATCCGACCCAGCAACCTCGATACTAACCTAGTTCATGCACGATGAGGATAGAGCATGAAAATCTTCTATGAACAACATGCATGGCATCATATGTTCGAGAGTATGTGTATGGACAGCGGTATGAGCAAGTGGAATGCCGTTATTACTGACATGGACAGCAGGGTATTAATAGCGCATAGGGTGAAAATTTCATTCTTAATATTTTCGAACGGTCCTCGGTGAGATACTGTGTAGAAATGAGGTAACCTCTCATGCAAAATTGAAACTAATCCGTTTAAATTTATAGGTGACTTTAGTAAATTGAAACGTACACTATGTACCTACTAGTTCAATACAAAGTACAAGTTTTAATTCACTCATCCCAACTCTAAATACCTAAAGTTTTGTGTCGAATCTTACAAGCGAGGTTGTTTCGCTATACAGTATTCCACAAAGGGTCGTTCACATATAAGTTTCAATTTTCCCGTATCCGCTAGTGGCACCCTAATGGGGACAGTAGAAAAAGCGAGCCATAAACATTTTACTCCGAAGAGACACGTCGGTAAAGGAGAGCTGAGGAGAAGGAATGTGAGAGAGGCAGAAGAAGAAGAAGAATGTGATGGGGAGTCACCCCAGTGACCGCGGGTGAATCCTGCATAAAAAATTCACTTTCTTTCCAGCAACGTTGTTTGTGAGATTTACACGGGCAAGGACCCGACCTTTACAGTCGTGAAGTCAGGTAGAAGTTCAGCTAGAAGGTATGACGAAATGCAACAAAGTGAGAATCGTAAATAAAAAAAAAATTGTGAAATGTATAGACAGTGAGTTCACGTCATAGATCATACTCGTTTCATGTATTCTTCCGCTTTAGGTTTAAAATTGCCCTGTCAAGTGTTCGGTATCAGTACGCGTGCAGTAAGCGTATTTACATATTTCAGGTAAATAGAACTAAAAGTTCTGAAGCTCAAAGTATTGTTTACAATGAGTAGGATCTATGACGAGGACATAACGCACTTCCCCTTTCTCAGAGACCGACTAGCCGCAAACATCGTTAATGAAAATTCATACTTACAGTATATATGTATCTTTAAGAGTCGGGCAGGCGCCCCGACTCTACGTCAGTTCGCGTCCGCAAATATAAAATATCGAAAATAAACCTGGAAAAATTGTGTACTCTTCTTAGCTAACCGAAGACCACAAAGAAATGGTCTTCGATGTGGTCGCAGCTCATCGGTCAGTTTTTATATCTGAACATGAACGTGCATCAGGACCAAGTCGGTCGACTTTAATGGACACCTTGGAATGACTTCTACCAATACAGAAAATTATTTTAAGCCTAATGTCATACCTGGCAGTTTCCGCTAACTGAGCTACGGAGCAATTAAAGAGTACCTCTGCAGGGTTCACCCTACGCGATAACAAATACAAAGGGGGTTACGTTCTATGAGATATTTTTTGCTCCTAAATGTTAAAACTGGTACATTTTCGTAATCATACTGCATTACAGCAGCAGCACCAAAATGATATATTACAACAATCTACATTGAAACCACGGGAAACAAGAAGAAAAAGATACTGTAGTGTGACATATACCTCCTACGCACAGCACTCAAGCATTATGACAAACATGAGTCAAACATACAAACGAAAAAAAAACGATTTGCACCAAAATTTGATCATTTATGCCTTTTAACATTACTAACAACTCCTATAAATTTTAGGAAAATCCACTTATTACTTTTTGAGTTATAGTGCTAACAAGCATAAAATTAAAAACAGTGACAAACGAACGAACAAACAAACGGATCGTCGGAAAAATTTTGTTATTTACTCTTCATAATGTATTTATAACTCATGTATATTTCCCAAAAAATCCGTCCATAACTTTTTGAGTCATAGCATTTAGAGAAATGAGGAAGACAAACAAACGGATAGACGGATCTTCACCAAAAGTTATTCATCTGTTCCTCTTAACATACCCAACAATCCCTTTATTTCGTCAAAATCGGTCCACAACTTTTTGAGTTATCTTGATGACCGACAGAAACACAGACACACAGATAAACACGACGAAAACATAACCTCCTTGGCGGAGGTAATTAGAAAAGTACTGTGAGAGTACATGCTTCCGCCACGTAACGCAACGGCTATAAAAATTTGAAATGAGTCCTGAACCCAGGATTTCTTTTAGATTGTTACCATAATTTGGTCATTTGTGCATATCAACAACTTTAACAGTTTTTATAATTTTCTGGAAGATCCTTCTATACCTTTTTCAGTTTTTCTGTGGCAAACATTAAGTGAAACATATCGCCAAGCACACAGACGGGCGAACAGATCATCATAAGACTTTGCTCATTGGTATACCTCTTAACCAGGTCTTGGTAAAAGTCCCTCGCCAACCCTGCTCTCAACATTTCTAGCAGCTCCCGTAAATTTTACGAAGATCCGTTCGTAACTTTTGGGTTATGGTAGTGACAAACACAAAAACAGGTAAACAGAGAAACAGATCATCAAAAAAATTGGTCATTTGCTTCTCGCTCGTACATTCCCAGCACATCCCGTAAATTTCATGAAAATCCGTTAATAACTTCTTGAATATAATGTCAATAGGAAACAGGTAGACATACAAAGGGATGAACGGATCTTCACCAAAAGCTAATAATCTGTTCCTTCTAACCTAATAATCTCTGTAATTTTCACGAAAGCCGTCCTTAACTTTTTGAGTTATTTTGATGACAGACAAACTCTGATAAAAACGTGACCACCTTCGCGGAGGTACTAGTAGCTAATATCACTAGTTATAATTATGAACACGGTATGAGTTACACTTCAGTGTACGTGCGCCGTAAGTATTAGTTAAATTCCTGAACACACCACATTTAAAACATGCAGCTATCTATCCATGTTAAGATATGACTGTGAAACACGTACTTTTAACTCTAAATAACTACAGACCTAAATCAAAAGAAATTACTGCAGTAAAGGCCCTAAATGATGCAAACATGCTTGAAATTATCCCTAAGTGTGATCATTTTGTCTTCGCCACTAGCTGTAGCATCATTTCTAATTTCAGCACTGATTTATATGTAGCTTTGCAGCGGCACTTGAAGCCCTCTGACAATAATCCATTAAAAAATAAGGAAACGCAATCTGCTCATTAATTAAATATGCAGCTGGAAACCTTCCAGAATGTAATCTTACTCCAGCTATGACTCCATAAACCTCCAGTGATCTAGCAAACGAACAAGCCGAAGCATAAGCACCAATGCACCACGAAAAGAAACTTCAACAATCCAACCGAGGGGAGGTCGTCCCAGACACAGGGAAATCCGAAAGGGCACAGGCTAAATGCTGTCGTTTTTAATATCGGTACAGGTGGGGGCAGACACCCCAGCCCCACCGCATCATATGGCTCGACTTCTATATTGTAATTTAAAATTACTTATGCACGGCTCCAATCTCTAAAACAAAAAAGCAAGATAAGAATCGTTGTACATGTGGTCAGTATGTAATGGAAACTTTATGTAGTCTGAGAACAATAGAGACTACGTCGGACCATCTGTCCATCGTCATATAGGGCAGAGCACATGTGTTACGCAATGAAATTTGGTTTAGCAAACTATTGGTAGTACTCAAGTAGATTAAGATGCAAAATAAGACGTGGCTATCAGCAACATAATCAAGGATCCTCACTAACGTCTCCCTACAAATATATAGTAGATTGTATCTCCTCCATAAGACAATCCATAGCATGCGTCAAGTTCACCTTAAGCAGCTCACCGCTCAAGGTGAAAGATGTTTCGAGCAATATATAATTTGAGCTGTTCAAGGTCCAAGAGACAATTACGTACTAAAGCAGTATCGTATACAGGTATTCCTCTAGGACCACGCTCTCTACGGATAAATATGTCGCGGTCGTGAAGGAATACCAGTACCACCGAAATTTAACAATTGATGTTTAAACATATAGAAGTAAACAACCGTGGCAAGCAGAGATCTAATGTGTACATGTAGCCCCGTACAAATGAAATTTCTTGTTTACTTGGAAGAGCAAAAAAGTTAAGGCGTTGAACTTTAGCTGATGATCGGCATGCAGCAAACAAAGAACGAAAATAAACGGCCACGTACTAATGCAACTTCTATACGGCAGAGCCGAGCAGCTAGGCATCGAAAGTTAGCAGATGATAGGCAGCAAGCAAAGAGCTATAAAGCAAATATAAGACGCAGAAAGACACAGTGAAGTGTTGTGAGGTGCGCAGCACTGGGGGGCGTGACTGGCGTGCTAATGATGGTGTCGTGCTGGTGCAGTGTGGGCATGTGCCTAGTATGGTATGATTGTAGTCATCTAACGAGGTCATGAGTCGTGAAGAGAATGCTTCAAGTGTGCCCTGACGTGAGCAATAAGATGACGGAGAGCTACTTGCAATGCGACCACTGTTCGCTTTTAACATTAGGAGTAGTGATGAAAGAAAATGTTTTACGTCAAGCAAAAGCAGAACAGCGAGGTACATCGTGCCACAATATATGGTAGGATTGTAGCCATTATTAATCGGCGAGTCGTGCAGAAAATATGTCATATACGCCGTGCGGTGAGTAATTGCATGACGGCAAGATAGTAGTACTGCTATCATTAATTTTTTTTAATAAAATGTGGCTAAATTTCTAAAGCGAATCCACATCGATGTCATGTTTCAGGTATGTTTTCATAAACTTATCAAGCAGTGGATCACACTACCAAAATTTGTAAAATATCCTCATCGTTCGTAAGACTTCCTATAATTTTTGTGTGCTTTGTAAAATGCCATTACATATCATTTTACATCATAAAGATGTAACATTAAGAACGTAATTCGAAGCCTAACCAAGTTTAAAAGGCAGGGACATGTTGTCAATGCATAAGTATAAATAATGGAGAAGTGAATAAGAAAGCCTTCTGGGATTTTAGTTCAATAAAACTAAAATCCCAGAAGGCTTTCTTATTCACTTCTCCAATATGACCTAGCCTGGGAGTCCTCCAATCTTCGAATCAATAAGTATAAATATGTAAAACTATATATAGTACACTATAACCAGGCAATTGATTTTATTTGCGACCTATGAAACTCGTGAAGAATGAATAGATAGAATAGGATCAAAGGGCATTATTGATGAGTGAGTAAGCTTCCAACTGATAAACAATTAAATAAAATCATCATGGTGTAAAAAGAATATCACACGAAGTGCAGAACATATAGAGCGCACAACTCCCGTAAAGCAATTACTGACGGCTTAGAGCTTCCAGTTATTGCTGCGAAATCAAATCATTTATGTTCTTTATCTTTATATCGTTGCAGATGCAGAAAAAAAAACACCAAACAGCGAGCAGCCCTTCGCCGTACTGATGCGAACGATAAGCATTCACAAAACTCACCAATTGTCGACAGGATCGCTAGTCGAAATTCCAAGCCTTTCTATCACTATTAAGATGCGTGTCGCTCACCTGCAATAAAAAAAAAACGAGAACGTCAATAGGAGCTGTTTTCCGTAAGGTTATCAGTAATATATTAATCAATATAATAATTTTGTTATCCTTAACCACTGCAAAGGTTTTCTGGAGAAGAAGAGAAAGGGACATATAGTTTGTCGAGAGAAATGTGGAACCCATGCGCGAGGGTGTTCCCATACTGGATCAACGCACATGAAAACAGCAAGACGTGAGACGATCGAGGAACAAGAAACCAAACGTTGAGAAGCATGATATTGCAAAGAAGTGGCATAAAGGAGAGACGTAGCAAAGGCTTTACTGATACTACGAGTTCCCATGCATGGGGCGTTAGGATGAGCAAACTAAACAAATGTGACTAATAGCCAAACGTAAGCCCCCAGAGGGAGAGCTTTTACAAGAAAAAAAAAAAGATCAAGAGTAATATTATGATCGGATGCCCGCTACGAGCAACAGGTAGCTGCCATACAACTTACGGTTGAAAATAATTTAGTCAATACTTCCCTATACCCACAATACGGTATTTCTAAAGAAAAAAAGGAGTATGTAGCACGTTCAGAAAAATGGAACTGACGGTACGAAGCGCGGAACACCTTACAAGGCAACGGGAAGTCTGGGAAGAAGAGAAATAACAGAACAAAGGTTGCCCGTGAACGTACCAAACAAGGAAAAAAGCAAAGTGGAAAATAACGAAAGATGTCATGGTACTAGCTACGGTAACGTAAGGTATGATCAACTTTACGACTATAATTTCCAATGACAAAAGATGGGTAAATGTGTAACCCTATGTCGTTTAGCCATATGATTTTGATAACTCATCGGATTTTTTATATACAAAAGGGAACGTGTGCGTAAATTTGAGGAACCTAAAGAAATAGCTAGCAAGTACTAGCCGCTCAAGTGCTGGATACCCTTACAACTATCGACACAACTCGGGATGGGATAACCAGTCAAGAGAATTGCGCTGATCCGTGTCCTCAGCAGTACAAATATATGGGCGCATTTTGGGACACCTTGCGTTCTATGAGAAGCACTGGAACGCTCGCAGAACAAGCCAATGTCCCAGTCAAACCATGCGCCCAATTCATTAATAAATGAAATTACGTTAACTTGATCTTACTGCTGCATGGGGAACGACATGCACGTTTTTCATGGTGTCTACTGAAGATTGCTAGGAAAATTTTATGACTTTTTATGACTTTTCAGGATAAATATTTATGACTTTTTTATGACCTTATATTATACGGCATACCCAAAAAAATACGATTTCATCAAACAAAAAATGG
>LQNS02000303.1:12938836-12986253 GCA_001587735.2 Parhyale hawaiensis
AAAAAAAATTATGACCTTTGAGTGAATTTTATTACTTTTTATGACTTTTTTTATGACCAACCAGTTTTTATTACTTTTTATGACTTTTTATGACTTTTATGACCTAGTAGACACCCTGTTTTTTGTTGACAACTACAAGGTACGGAAAGCTACAGAAACACCAGCTAGGGTAACGCATGTCCTGGCTAGCAGCTACAACCCTAATAAAATTCTGGCCTACATGTAAATCAACTACTGGAACGGCCAAAAAATGCTGCTTGTCAGACAACCGCTTTCAAACTGCATAAATAACTTTTGCAAAAGAAAACACGCGAAAAAGTTACCTTCCGATGAAGTGTTCGTATATTTATGAGGAATATCTTCGGCGGACGTGCAGCAATACTCACGCGCAGCCAATAGCGGGGCGCGTAGCCACAGCGACGCCCAATGCAAATGGGAAGAAAACAACGCAAATCTGATTTATCTCTCGCAAAAATGCGCGCGTTATTTATCAACACAAGAGATTTGGGAAGCAACGGACGCCATGGCGAGCGCAGCCAATGGGCGGGCGCGTAGCCACAGCAACGCCCCGTGCCCGTTACTACAGCAAGCTAGACGAGGGGCGAGCGAGAGAAGGGCGACCGACCGACGGACGGGACGCGGTGTGGCGCAACACAGGGCGAGATGGTATCGCTGCCCGTGCTGCTTCCGGGCCCCCTGGCCACGGGGGGCGCACGCACACACTCAGGGAAGTTGGTGTGAACAGGACTGACTGGCTACAACTGTGTACGTGTCTCTGTATCTCGTGCGTTATCGCTGCTTCAGGTAACGCTGCGTGATGCTGGAGCTAAACTGATTGCGTAATGCTTGCTTTCCGTAAGAAGTAACACTAAGAGCGGTGCGTAGGTAACAGCCGTTTTGTTAATTTTCTCATCTGAAACAAAAACACCAAAATTGCGACAGTGACGTGTCGATCATATCAGCTATATATATATTTAACCTTGAGAACTAAACAGATATGTAAGCGATGGGTAAGTCATATTTGCTGTGCCTTTTACATAAATGTGTGCGAATGTAAGTTATAGGGCTGGTTTTGTTTTATGTTCCAATGAATTATAATAAAGAAGTTAACGATGCTGAGGTTATAGCTAGTCGTTGTGTAACATTTCCTACCTGTAGGAATAATATAAAAAAGAGGGCATGAAGAAATACTTCTTGTCCATGATTATGCATTAATATGTTGTCCGAAATTGTGTGTTATATGCTAGCCTTAATTATACATTAAAAAGTGAGCGTTTTTTAGGTTTCACATTAATGTGCTAGAAAATTAGACTACAGTAATTTCTGAAGCTTCTTTTCCGTAATTATTACGTAAAATTTATCGACAGAAGACTTGATATGACTGGATGCAGACTAGCCGGTAACGTCATATAGTGAAACATCGTTCCAATAGATTAAAATGCATGAATTTAAATCATCTGCTGCACCGAACGAACTGTCATCGAGTTTTCACCCAAAGCGAACAAGCGATGCTACAGATAATAAAACGTTTATACTTTCCGGAGACACCTTCAATAAGAAAAGGGTTTATGTAAGAGACAGCGACCAGAGGAAGCACCTACGCTGTCGGTCAAAAAACTCCTGTCAACACCCATATCGATCGCCTAACTGCGTATGCAACGCATGGAGACGAGGGATGGGAATGTTATGGTTAACATGAACTTTCCAACACTACGCACTGGTCAACAAGGACTACACCGGGTCGTGAAATGGAAGGGGCATGTAGTTCGTCTAGACTCGAGAAACGTGGAACCTATGCACAAGGGTGCTACCACGTGAGATCACCGCGCATGGGTACAGTAATTCGGGAGAGAAGAACAGTGCACAGTATCCTAACATTAGCAGGTGTATGAAAATGAAGGAAGCAAAGCGAGCAACAAAGAGACACCGCGAAGGCCTAAATTAAAGCTAAGGAAACAATAGAAAAATCGTAGGGGTTGCTCCTCATATCATGGACCCATCCTATTGCTCTGATGAATGGAGACAAGTGAAAACACACACTAGGCTATGGCCATGTATTGTACCAAGAATTATTGGAATTAGTAGAAGACCCGTAACACGAGCTCTGACCTACCTTCTGGTAGTTTGTCTCTACTGGCATCGCCAGCAATATTGGCGCATCTAACTATCTAGGTTACAAGCCGTACTTGTGGAGCTCTTCTTTGTAGCTTAGCAACTGTGTGCCAAAACGGGTAGGACTCGAGGCGCTTAACATTTAGCTGAGATTTGGAATAGCAGAACTTGTATGCGAGTCCCTGGGAGGAAGCAGCTCCAGACTTACAGAAGATTCGAAAATATACTGTTCAAGTCGTTTCGTAAGATTGTTCTCGTTTTGTTTACCCAAGTGTCGGATAACTTTCGCAAAATTTTTTGTACTTACTGTGGTTTGGTTTGAAACACAAAGTGAAAGATATTGGGCGCTGTTATCGCGTAAAATCTTCATCTAAATTATCGCAGCTGAGAGGATGTCGAAACCTTCAGGGGACTTACTATACGAGAGGTCGCACAAATCGCACAAAATAAAATGCCCGCGCATCAGTGACGTTGTGATGATTCAAGAACAATTGCAGACGACTTATTGGAAAAACGACTACATGTTAAGAAAAACTATGTCACCTCCAAAAATCTTAGGAACGATTTGTTACCTTCATCAAACCGATTCACGGACATGCTGTATACAACGATCAAAGCACTGGACTCGGAGCTCTAATTAATTTGCCCATATATCCTTAGTCCTCTTGATACCAGGTTATGTCTTTGTCCGACTGTATTCCTGAGGGGAAAGCCTTGGTAGTGAAGTCGTGTACAGCCTAATACAAATAGAGTTTAAATCGGTATACAGTATGTACGTAACTAGAAGAAAATTTGCGCAAGAGCATTGCAAGCTTCACGCCCATACTGTTGCAGAGGCTCACGCCCCAATTTGTTCGCTTTACTCGACCCACCAAAGTTTCTAACCCCTGCGGGCAGTGGACGCCACAACATTTCCAAGTAGCACCAAAGATTTCCCCTCGAGACGAGCCAGGGAGTGCTAATAGAAAAGCAACGCTAGAATTACTAAACTAACGAAGCATATTTACTCGTGTTGTCGGACAACGGCTAAAGTGTAAATATAAAAGGAGTGCTGGATTTCCATTTGGCGATGCTTCTCCCTCTAGGACGCACTGCACAATATAAATATCCTCCTCTCACTCGGAGAGATTTTCAGTAACACTTCGGTACAAAACGGCCATGCGATATTATTTATATTTTTTTGTATCTGCTAATTGCAAGCAATCAGGGTTTAAATCTCCAGATCCACGAAAATGAAACAAAGAGGTGAAGGAGCAAAGAATGTCGCATGTCGAGCAAGGCTCTCTGGGAGTAGAGCAGCAAAATATTCCGTGCGTTTATTAAAGTTTCATCGGTGCGTAACTATCGTGTGTGGCCACCTAATTAACGCAAAGTTCATCCAGCAGTCATCGCCAAGTGTTCGATCAGGTGAACGAAAACGATCTGTGCTTCAACTATGTTGCCACGGTCTGCGCGTAGAAGCGTCTCGCTACCAAATGAGCAACGATGCGTGTTCAGTTCAGGTTTGACGTAGTTTCTTCATTTTTTTGTGTGTTTTGAGTCTGTTAGAAACTTGGAAGTCACATTCCTATCCCATAATCTTACAGGAAGACTTCAAGTGGATCAACTCATTTCTATAATATTTATAGCCTGATGAACCGTTGGAAGTGGAATTATCACACAACAATCAGCTGATTTTTCAACACATGGTGTTTTCGTGTGCTTGCATTTTTGGGGTTTTCAATGCAATACGTGACTACAGTGATTCCGATTACTGAAGTGACAACGAAAACAAAAATTACCGATTTATTCACGATCTATGAACGCAACAAAGGATAAATTCAGTATGGATGTAATGTCTACGGGAACTTGACTGATATAACGCGTTGAGAAAACGGATGTTGTACATCCTTCAAAAGGGCGCGTTCACTGCACCTTCCATCAACTGAACGCACAGCTAGTGTCCACCAATTTGAGCGAACGCGTAGAGATGAATGGCGTGATAACTCAACTTAAAATAAGAATGGACAGTGGGAAAAGAAGCACAAATGTCTGAAAAATATAAAAAAGTGATGCTAAAACAACCGGTATGCAAGCTATATATAAACTACCCTTGAAAGCGCGAATCTCCATCACGTACGATGTATGAACCCTACTATCCTAACCCTATATATGGCCTATGACTTGCCAAACAGCACAATCAGTCAAATACTTTCCTGTTCTGACTCATTTATCAGTGGTTAGTACAGTTATAGTATCTCCAGAATAAAAAAAAATTAAAGCTTGCAAAAATTGAACTTTCAAGAAATTTCTGTTTAAGTTTGCTCTGCGTTTTAAACATTTTCAGCTCACGTCAGCGCAGACGCTGACAGCCATGGCACTAGCATCATATTTTCGCGAGCTTATTTTCTAAAATATTCTGACCCTGTAAATAAACATAAGGAGGAGTAATACTTTCGATAGTGATTTTTCTTCGTATTGAGCTAAATAATAACAAATACATTGAACTATTTGAAAAAATTTTGCCACAGCTGTCTGCATGTTGATTAACAAAAGTTGCCCCAATTATAGAGTGTAAATTTTCATCAGTTTGTTAAAAGTATCGGTGGAAAAGACAATTTTGAACAAATAATGGCCTATACGTCGAGTAGGTACCGGTAAACCTCTAGTAATAACTCTAAATCATACATCTCACCCATCGAAAGCAAACTTCGCGCCCATCTATGCTCTAAATTACAACTTCCTGAACTCTAAACTGCACTTCGCGGCCATCCAAGCCATACTTCGTATCAATCTAAAACCTAGATCACACCAGCATAAACTTTCAATCATATCTTTTCATTCGTTGAAACCGTAATTCGCACACGTCTTAACCCACCTTCGTATTCATTCAAGCAATGGTTTACACTCGTCTAAATAACTAAAGCATGTTCCTTTATTTCTCTCAGATATCACAAACACGTTGACAGAATAAAAACAACTGCTCACAAACAGAGAATGTATCCAACTAAAAGCTTACGTCGCACCCGTCCTAGCCAAATTGCTTGGCAGTCCGAGCGATACTTCGCACCCTTCTGAATTCTAAACCGCACTTCACTCCCGCCCAAACCACACTTCACACCCGTGCAGGCCGTGCTGTCCATCCAGTCCACCAAACCACTACGTTTTCCAGGGCACCTACGGCAACAATGGCACAGAGATAGAGCCCTCATACTGCCTCCGAGCGCAGAGATAGGATCCCGATGCGGAGATTGCCTGTCAAACTGCAGCCCTCGGTCCGGGGACCCGACACGGATACAATAGTTAGCGCTACGGCCGCATCCCTAACATTAAAATGGCTCTGCAGTAAATGGAGACCTCGGTGATATCACAATCGCTAGTTCTCTTCGACTTTATGAATCCTCTACGCTCGAATTTATTCCTAAAGATCGGAATAAAAGGAAACTTACGGCGCACACAGATATTGCTTTACTACGTCATTGTACCTGAAATTCTTTCCGAAGCTGAAGAGCAAACAAAGCAGTTTCGTGTCGCCGGGAATTATTTCAAAGGCTCGGTGCCCAATCGCTAGCACTGCACTGTGCGACATGGATAACCCTACACGCTCGGAATCAGTCCACAAGTGTGGAGTGTACGGAAGACTACGCGGTACACTATCACTTTGGTCTCGAAATTCAATGCAAAATTGTGGTTTGTCAGGCAGATCACGGACACCGTCCACAGTGATTATAGAATTGCATTATGATTTTTTTGCGGGATATGAACAGAGGAAAAACATTTTATGGCGCATTCATATAGATCGAATTCAAGAGAACAATCTGCACTATCCATAATTGAATTATTTAATACCGTACGTTACGCCATAATGAAGTCGGAAAACAGCGCAACAAATACCATCACGAACAGCAGAAATATAAGACAAAGCGAGCACAAAGAAAGATCCTCAGTGGTTGAGGTAGTTAATTACATTTCTGCGAAAGCCAGAGGGCACGAAGAGAAGTCACGGAATTATTATTACTAATATTACTGAACTTTCCGTTCTCTACCCTCAAACTTTGCTGCGTCGCTGAGTTAGAGACGAAGAAAGAAGGGACAGAGATGGAGTATATCTCAAGGGCGAAATTTTGGAACGCGTTTTTGCATTATTTAGAGATCAACGCTGTAAAGCAAACTACCCAGATACTGTACTAAATCACTATTGTATGGGTTAAGGGATACATAGAATGGAACGTGCAGTACGGGCTTTCGTATAAACGTACAGGAGCACAAAAAAGTAACGCGAGGTGCTGAGTGGAAGAACACGTCGGTGACACCAACAGCGCAGCAGAGAAGGCGGGTTTAAAAGATAAGGAAGTGAAAGTAGCCCGCGAATAAGACTGGAAGCAACTGTAATACAAACGGAACATTCAGTGTACTGGACTTGAAAGCAACGAGGCATTCTGAGAAGGAGAGTGACTAGAAATACTAGAACTTTAGAGCATGGTATAAATTTAGAGCAGGCTGCCAAAATTTTTACCCACACTGGAACCAAAACATCAACTTGCAGGGTTTTCGTTTTTTTTTCCGTAAAAACCTCTTAATTTTTTGCCCGGCACCGCTCGGTCTCGGTTGTTTACGTCGCCGTTCACACAATGCTCCCTTCCAGAAGACGGCCAATATCCAGCGTTGGCGACGCGTCGGAACTGGGTAGCATATCTTCCAAATATGTTGCCTTTCCTTCTCTTGGATGTGAAGGGAAAAAGAGAAGTTCAGTGGCGCCGGGACAGCATTAGGGCCTTGATAAGAGAAAATCCAGCGGAGCAACGAACTTAAAGGGATCATCTGAGAGGTCTGAAGATGACGAACGGACGGACAAGAAACCGGTCCAGGGAGCGGGTAGGACGACAGGCGCCAGCAAGACGGGGTCCTTCCAAGGCCAGTGAAGGTCGCGAAGACAACGGACGGCCGAGCTGCCCGGGGGCGCTACAGGCCTTTTTCGGTGCGCTCTACAGGGGCAGTGTACGCCCCGGCCGTTGCGGAAATGTTAGGTATTGGTGCCTCTATCTATAGAATTGGGATACTAGTGTCTGCTCCGGTGCTTTGATTGCAGTAGTTGCTTTGAAAACATGGGGTATTTACTCTTATCTGGAAAGAATTTAGTAATCTGTTCCGGCGAGTGTATTCTTACATGTTGCACACTTGCTGTTCCAAATATATTACATTCTTCTGTTTGTACAATTGTTGTAATATCGTCTGCTTCAGTGTACGGGGCTAAGGCAGTGCAGGCCTCCAAAATTTCTCATTTGAATACTAATGAAATTTTATAACTAGATCTAATTTTTGTCGAGAGAGAAAACATTGAACTTTGGGCCATTTGTTTGAAACCTAGAAGATATCCGACTCCGACCCTTTTTCTTGACCAAACAGGCCCATTTCCACCGACTCCGAGTCATGGTCCACAATATGTCTAACCCTTCAGCCCTGAGTCCTAAAGCCGCACATCAGCACACTAGGTACCTATATGTTTCGCGGCTGTTACCGCTGGGCCAGAGGATGATAGTTCAAACGTACTCTCTGAAGTCTTTATCTCTCGTTAGTTTGCAATATCTATATAGATAGTTGTGATTATATTTTAATTCAGTTTCAAGGTTCCCTTACCAACAACATTCGTATGATGCAAAGAGAAGAGGAGGTGCGTGGTGCGCTATGTAATACGAGAAACGCTAGCATGGCAGCACTGAAACGGGAGAAAGAGGATGAGTTGCAGTGTTTCAAATTTCATCAGAGGGAGTATTGAAAAGGAAAGAAGCTATGGTCAAGGGAGAAACCTTCAATTAGTTCTATTGAAATTTCCAGCCTCCTTATCCGTGACAGCGGTGATCGGTGACCAAAAGAGATGAAAGCACAAGGGACATGCTGTACGCTCACGAAACGAGGTACTCGTGCAGCGGACTAACGAGCGCAAACAGAGAAAGTCTGAAAAGAAAAAGAAGAGCGAAAAAAGGCTGTTTGGTTAGAAAAATAATAGTAAAGTGAACTGTTCAATATGCTTTGTGAAAATTTTTGCACTATGAACGAGTAAAATAGCGATATTTTTATGTTCTACCACAAGACAAGAATAACGAAAACCTTGCTATACAAACGAGGTTCACATCTCCAGGATTCGACTGAGTCAGTTGCTCTAACCAACGCACCAGTTAGGATTCAAAATTACTTTTACATATATAAGGACAACAGCTTACTTCTAGGCTAAGATTTCCAGAATTCGACCTCGTCAAATGCGATGCTAACTCTACCGAGACCCAAAATAAGTTTGTATTAATCCTAAGGCAACGGTCCAACGCACGGCAAAACCCTGGAGCATTCGACCGCACGGACTGACAAATCAGCACGACCGTAAATTATGATAAATTTGCAATATTGAAAGAAGTGCCGTAAAGAAAGACCAAGTCTGGGGCCTGCCAAGTAAACGACGCTAAGTGCCGTCATTTAAAGCCCCATTACATTTAATAGGCTAATATAAGAGGCCCATGCGGGAAACTTTATCGAGATTTATAGGACCTTCTGTGGATGTTAAGTAAAATACAAAGTGGAAATTGACGCTTGAATTGAGCTGCAATAATAAGATTCAATAGAAATAAAGAATTCTTTCGCGGTTCGTAGCAAAGAGAGATGGATCGTCTTAGTCTACCAAGGAAATATACCAACTGGAAAGAATGCGCATCACACTATATATTCGGCGGATATGACTTTCGCTAGTGAACACAGCAAAAAAAAATGACTGCATGAGTTCCGAAAAAGTGATTAATATAACAATATAAGTAAAACAGTTGAATCTATTTCTTAATCAGCGTTGGAAAGGCTAGAATAAAAATTAATAATATGTATGGAATAGTCAGATCCCCCTTAGTTTCCGTCCCATGTTATGTTTTCGTCGGCGTTGGTCTATCTGTCTTTGTCTGTAGGAAACATAATTCAAAAGTCATCAATAGACCATGAAATTTACAGGAACTGTTAGGAATGTTACAACTTGGATATGAGAAGCAAAGAACGTAATTTTGGTGATGATCTGTTTGTCGTCTATTTCTCAGAACTAACTCAGAAAATGATGGGCGAATCTTCATAAAATTTACTGGCACTGCTGTATAAAAATGTCGTCAAAAACAGCTGGAAAAATTTCCGCGATGATCAATGACAAAGTCGGTACTCAGAACCAATTGGAATTTTTAGTTAGCGTTGCATAACCTGGCGGAAGTCAGCGCTCTCGAGGCGCTTTTTCAGTTTTTTACATACTGATTGCTTAGTGCTACCCGTATCCTAGATATACAGCGGAAATTCGTTTTTTCCTCCACCCTATCTTTATATATTCACTGAATAACCCGCATTGGACGTAAAGAGGAGAAAAGGAAGGAAGATGCAACAGGTGAAATATAGGGACCCCAAGCATGGAGAATCGCCTCACGTATCGTATACAGTATGTAACGAGGGCATGAGAGCGGAAAAAAGTAGAGCGTCGGCATACAAAATGAAAACAAAAAAGAAAACAGGAAAGAAACAACGGAGAAATAGAAGAAATGTTATGTATTTCTCAGCTGATGCTGAGGTTTTCATCATTTGACGCTAGTACAACGTTGGATCTTGCTCATGATAGACTCCACGCATGTAATGAATGGCGAATGCCTAAGAAACGAGATGGCACGAGTTGGAAACATACAGCCTACCGTACTAGTTACTTATGTAAAATGAGCATAAAAGGAATGCTATCCAACAGACCTAATAAACTCTCTCAAAGGCTTATGTGTCTTTGGGTACACCCTACACCTTCGGAGGAGATGTTATATTATAGAAATAAAAGTAAAGGGACGCGGCTATCATTTTACACTTTCAGCATGCGCTTAGCTAGCCAGCACTTTATTTGGTAAAGCATGCAATTCTCTACTGGAAAATTCACAGCCTGAACCTCATTGGCAGTCGGAATGAGGGCCGCGCAGCTACCGAGTCGCATCCGCACTTACGGAAGCAACCCGATCCCCCGAGTAGCTTCGTTGCGAATGCAGGGGCTGCGCGGAGAGCAGTAAGGGCCGAGGGGAGCTGTCCATGTGCTGGCGGGACGGGGGGAGTAGGTGTCACAACGGGGTGGTTAGCTTATACTGCTACTAGGTAATATTGTAGTGAAAAGTAGTGCACACGGTCCATGGTCAAACGATGCACTGGAAGCAAAGTAACAGTTACTAAGGCTGAATACGTACTTCAAAGAGGAGTTATTAAAACGGTTCCGTTAAAATAACTGGTGCTATTGAGGTGTAGCTACTTATTAGAGCAACAGTATTATTATAAGATTCAGCGTTTTACCACCCTACACGCAGCGAGGCGATTCTAGAGTGAAGCTCAACTGAAAATAATATAACGCTTTTCATTTGTAGGAATATTTTATCTCAGCATTCCTGCCGGAAAAACTCGGTAGGCTCAGTGCGCCACTACTGGCGGGAAAAGGGCGCAAAGTAGAGCAACAGTATTAACATCGCAAACTTGCAGCTAAATACTATAACGACACACATGACACTACAGTTACTAATACGCTATATTTTAAGTAAGAATTACTTAACTAACAGAAAACAGCGACAAGGAAGCCAAAAATATTGACGATGCCTTTCATTCTAACGCGTTTGTTACTGCACTGTTAAAATATTCAGCGGCAGACAGTACAAATAAATTGACGCGAAGCAGCTCGAAACTGTTTTTAAGAACGCGGAATTATTTCAAATCAATGCAGCGTATCAAATAGTGCAGGATTTCTCGAGAGCAGAAAAGAAACCAAGACGAAATTTTGGAGCTCAACAAAACGGGGTAACAAGAGCAGAAGCGTCCGTGAAAAGGCGAGATAACAAGCGGAAATTTTAGCTAGGAACAAGAGGATGTCACGAAGGGCAGTTTGTCCAAGTAGGGCAAGACCACCACACCCTAGGCTGGAATAAAATATGTACTCAAAATACTTTTAAGCATTTGTAAGTATAGCGTTAACCCTGGGATAAAAATGAGATGACAGCTCAACGATTCCGGCATGATAACAAGAACATCAGTTAGCCGAGTGCAGACGAGATCACAATTCCCATGTTTGGGATCACAGCAAGCGGTGATACCAAGAACAGCAGTTGGCTAAGAGCAGACAAGATTACAAAATCCCAATTTGGGCGCACAACACAAGAGGGACAAGAGACCAAGGGCAGGCAGCCCCCGGCACGGGCCTGCGGTGTCAACACTGCAGTGTTTACGCTGAGGAGGGCAATCGCTCCAGTACAGCCAGCCGCCTGCACTGCGGATTACGGCGTTCAGATGGAGCTGTGCGATACGCCGCCGGGCGACTCATTGGCTTCTTTTTTTTATAATAGCGGCTGTGAACCGAAAAGCTGTTAGACTTCAACGCTATACATTCATAATTAGCTTTTTCAGTTAGTAAGAATATCGATTACGAACAGGAAAGTGCTTAGGATCCAAGGCGATACAACGAAGTTAGAAGACGCAAGGTTAAGTGTGTACTGTACAGGCCTTTCTCGGTTTGCGCGAGCAATTGGGGGACGCGTAATTCGAAATTCCTGCAGTACCAGATGTGTCCCATAAATAACTTCCGGGAAAACTACTTAATATTAGGGTTTACGCAGTTTTTCTTTGGATTTATTGAACACGGTATTAAATGAGCTTTAATCTCAATATTGAGTAGATTAAGAGGACATTAATTAATTTATGCAGCAAAAGGTTAGTGAATTTCTGACAGGGAACAAGCTTTTCAATGGCATAGTTCGTCCTCACTAGATACTTTAATTTTCTTTAATAACCGCGCAAGTCGAGAGTAGAGCTTGGGCAACTTGAGCTCTCAATATCAATAATTAGCTCATGCAGGTCGATATTCGCGCAAGTTGAACACACGCAAGTCCAGGAATCCCTGTACCTTATTTAGAACCGTGGAAGTCGACAGAAATGTTTCTGGCTAGAACTTTCCATAAGCTCATTCCATAATGAACTTCTGGTGAGGCTGGACGATGGACTAGGAATAACGCAAGGAGGACAATGGTGGCGTCAGCTTCAGAGAAACAGGGTTAACGCTGGCAACTCTGCAATCCCAACGTACAAATGTGCACGTACAGGAAAATTCTCCGGGAGAGAACACTGGGACAATATACAAATAGAAAACCCGGCGCACGAATTACCCTAATATAATGATCGACGTGGAAAAAACCGCAAACAGAGTACGTAAGGTGGGGAGGAACGAAAGTGAGCAGAAAAAAAAAAGAGATACCCTAACCATTACTGAAGCAACATCTAGGATATGATCTTATAGGGGTGGGATTCATATTAAAAAAGCAGTTCACTTTACATAAAGCTTCTTGAGTTCAGAATCGTTAGTGCATTTTATTGCCACTGATCGTTATAGAGCCTAGTTACTAGGCTTATTTATGAGCAGATATGTTTCACTTCGGAGAACGCGAAGACAATAAGCATGACAAGATTGAAAAATGCTGAAAGTGACCCCCGTCAGCACACTCCGAACAATGAAAAAGAGTAACCGAGTTTGTCCTACAACGAGTTAAATTTTTACCACTAAAACTGCAGTAAGAATAACTAATGAGAGCGAATAGGTGGCACATAGAGTAACGCAAGTACGCAGATATCGTGCTATGTGAAAATGATCTAAGGATCCACACAGTAAGGAATGAAAGACAGAGTGAAAAAATGTTGTAAAGATCCAACTGTAAGCCATGATCAAGACCTGTCTAGGTGGTTGCTCTCACGTACAAAACAATAACTTACTATATGCCTGAAACAAAACATACACGTGATGACACATTCTGAGTCCAAAAAACACCAAAAAATGTAATAAAATGTCCAATACTCACCTTGCACATGAAGAGAAGTTTTAAGACAACTGGAGGCAGTTCTCCAGCAGGCGCACATTAGCTGCAAGGCCCCCAAGTTAGACACCAAACGAACCATGCCTCCAAAGCGAGTCGTGGAGTTGTCTTCCAAAAGGTTAGTGGCGGCGTCATGCTTAGGCTGGGAAGTTCGCAAACTCTGTTCCCAGGCACCATTAGAACGAGCGGCACCGCAAGCGGTAAACTCTAAGTTTGAAGCAGAAAAAGAAGAAGAAGAAGGCGGCGGCGAGTAGTCACCATCAAAAGCGGGATTAATGCGGAAGTTGGGCACCGCTTTAGTATCAGAAGAAGAAAAAGCATCCGCTTTAAAAAACTTAGAGCCAGGAGAAGAAAGCGATGGGTTAGTTGAGATAGCTATAGAAGGCAGATGACTAAGCTCGCAGGATGTGTCACTAGCAGAAATTGGAAGAGCCTTTGCAATATAATGAGTACAGTTAGGGTCATCACAGTCTGTTATTGATTCCGGGTGTGAGGAACATCTTTTTCTTTTGGTAGATATCCGCGATATCGACTTGCTTTTCAATTCATTCGACGGTTCTAATATCGGAGCCTTTGGATCCTCTGGCCTTTGAAGATAACTGCTCTGGCGATCCTCTTTCGCCCGGACTGATCCCATGAAGGGATGCGGATCAGACTCAGCATCCGGATTAGATACATTTCGGAGAGCGGGTCTGCACTTTTTGTGCGTTGCAGTGGGAGACTGAGACCCGGTGACTCCCAGCAGGTCTGTTCTGCTGCCGATTAGCTCTGAAGGACCGTCTTTCTGGACAGGCCGAAGAATTTTCAATGAAAATGGATTAGCAACAGATCTCGTTTTTTTCTTGCAATCTCGTTTCTGCCTTAGATTACTTGGTGGCGAAACGAGCCCCATTACGTTTCATTGTAGGTTGTTACGGTTAATATTTTGATCTGAAGATGCTTCATTCACATGACTAGGCCACTCATACCAATTTATTCATTCACTCGACAATTATGCTTCAATTGAAGGCGGCTTTATATCTACGATATCTGAAGGTTATTTCAGCTGCTGGTGCTTTAAATTTTCAAGTTAAAATGAGACGAGTCCAGTGCCAAGATATTTACTCGTTGAGTGTTTAATCAACTGTCACAAATAATCGCTAGGTAAAACGCATCGACGTTTGCTAGGAAAAGCATTATACCATTTCCGCAAGCAAACAGGAAAAGCTTATATTGCTTAATCACACGAAATCAGCCGTCCACATTGGTAAACTTTGAGTCCTCAAACGTTATCCGAACTTGAGTTCCATAATTCAGTTCAGTTTGTAGTTGCCTAGGTCGCCTTTTGGTGAAAATAAGAAACGTTAGAAGAAAAGCTGACGCACTTAATTCGCAACTTACAACACTAGTAAACTTCCTTGTCATACTCGAGTCCAAATTCCGCGGCAAGAACGCGTACCCAGCTCGGGTTTATAAATCTGCACCATGACACAAATTTATTGAGCTTTGTAGGCAACGGTATTAGTAACAGCTGTTCATAAAAAGTTCCACATGCGACCACGAATATCGAATGAAAAGCGTTAATTGTAGTTGTTTTAAAACCTAAATTAAGAAACACAAAATCTGAAAAATTCAACAGCAATATATTAGTACTTTGTTAACAAATGAAAAAAGTGTTAGTTGCGACGAAGAAAGCTCGTGTCAACAGGCTATAGCAACATTTGTACCGAAACTGCTGATATTTAATGTATTTCTGGTATGAACCTTCCTGCACAGACATGAAAGAGACAGAGACGGGACATCAAGGATTAACAGAAATACCAGGAACCCAATTTAACCTAGGCATGAGAACAGCAAACGGGAAGAAGAAAAACAGCAGCAAGATGCATAATTAACTAGCAGGAATGGCAAAAAGAGCGGAAAAATAAAGACCTCCCGAAAACCGATCTTGAGTTTATGTAATTTGACAGCTCTTAATTGGACCCTTGCAACGAGATTCCTAAATAACATTAGGATGGACAAACCTAAATAATTTAACCCTTAAAAAGTTATGACGGACCTTGAAGGATCGACGGGATATCCACTAGCTATATAATAATACACAGCTGTTGGTAGCTTGCTCACTTTTTGGTTGGTCAGCCTCTCCGTGACGCTGTTGGATTTAGATATGAGAAAATTCATCTACTGAAGAACAAGTTGAGATACCTACCATAAAATATCAGCTCCTGTAGTAACGGTGCCAACTACAGCTTCTGATATCTATGGTCAAATGTAGAAATACATAATTTTCTGAATCTCGCTTCTCTTTGAAAACTAGCTCAGTACGCACTTTCTGATATGAAGATTATGTTCTTCTGAGCATGGTAGATGAAAGGCGGTATCTCTGATAGAGTTTTTGATCCTGTCGGGCATAAGCTATATCCATCGCATATGTTTTAGCTGAATTCATTGTAGCAGTTCAAGAGGCTCAGTCTTGGTTGGGATTTTCGTTCCTCTCGTGTATAATCCATTTCGCTTATGCTTTCTTTAGCTGAATATTTTCGTAGCAGTAGGAACTTGACGCTGAAAAAAACTCCTTTATTTATATTCAACTTACATCGCAGCCAGATTTCGCCCCGAAAGGTTCAAAGGTTTACCTATCGGTTGGTATGCAGTTTACGGTAGGCCTTATGCATTTCCGGTGAAATCTTTTGATCGAACTATATTTTCTCTGTGGTGATCAACGTGTGACCAATTCCAAACAGATATCCGGGCCTTATCTTGCAGGGGGTTATTTTTTGGCTCTCGCAACAGTTATTGCAGTACAGCTTGAGTTTTTATAAAAAATGGAAGATCACGGCTGCAGATATGAGACCTAGTTTACAGCTAAACCTATACAGGGAACCGGAAGAATAAATAGCTTAAAACAACCACAAAAGACAAAAATCACGGCAAAAATTTTTGATTGAGCTTTTTATTATTACGGTTCCCAGTATAGGTTTTGCTGCATTATAAGTCTCATCCTTGCAAGCCTGGTCTTCCATTAGAGGAACGCAAATTGTATAGCCATGAGTTTAGCGATAGCAAAATATCCCCCGTGCAAGATAAGGTGTGAATATCAGCTTGGAATTGGGCAAACGTTAAGCTGCACAAAGAAAATATAGTTGTCAAAATAATTCACTGAAAATGCCCAGGGCTCACCGTATCGTGGATACCAACTGATTCTTGAAGCTCAAGCGTCGAAATTTGGCTGCCATGCAAATTCAATATAAAAAGGCGTCTGCTCAGCGTGAAGATTGAACTGTGTACGATATGATTCATTTAATGAAAGCATAAGTGGAATGGATTATTTCGAAGGTTTATTAAGCGTTTCAACTGGATTTTGATATATATTTGGCCAGTTGAAACGATTAATAAACCTTCGAAATCATGGAACCTGGATGTCCGCTATTTCAACAAATAAGGAATGGATTATGCACGAAAGGAACGAAAACTTCAAGACTGAAAAGCAAGACTGAGCTTCTCTAACTGCTCCAACTGCCGCGGATCCAGAGCCCAGGATATAGAGCTTGGGATCCAGAGCTGAGGATCTAGAGGCCGGGGATTCAGATGCTGGAGATCCAGAGGCCGGAGATCCAGAAGCCGGAGATCCAGAGGCCGGAGATCCAGAGGCCGGAGATCCAGAGGCCGGAGATCCAGAGGCCGGTGATCCAGAGGCCGGATATCCAGAGGCCAGAGATCCAGAGGCCAGAGATCCAGAGGCCAGAGATCCAGAGGCCAGAGATCCAGAGGCCAGAGATCCAGAGGCCAGAGATCCAGAGGCCAGAGATCCAGAGGCCAGAGATCCGGAGGCCAGAGATCCAGAGGCCAGAGATCCAGAGGCCAGAGATCCAGAGGCCAGAGATCCAGAGGCCAGAGATCCAGAGCCAAGGCCCTCAAATTTCCAACTACCTTCTTCCCATTCATCGGATCACTACGCTCTTAAATGTATTCCTATCCTATTCCCATAGAGCGTGACAGAGAGACGGACGAACATTGGAATAAGCGACCAACAACTGTGTTTTATTAAATATAACTATACCATATTACTTTTTCATGTTCATAGTTGTTTTCGCTAAGGAGCCCCTCTTCTAGAGCCTTTTGTCTTAAATCTGATATGAATATAACTAGAGGGCCCGCGCTGCCATAAAATGACAGCGAAAAATTTGTGATGACCTTCTTCATAGATCATACTTTTGTTACTACAACTGCTAACCTAAGCACCCTGAGATAAGCGTTTACAGCTTCACAGCCGCTCAAAATCGGAACTTTTTTTCTCATTCGTAAATGGAGAAAATTCACTGCTTATTGTAGGCTGATCAGCAAAGCTTAAAGTAATAGCTCCGCTTCGGTATTGTGGATACGATAAGCTAGCTTATACAGGTCCAATGGTTTTTGCTTAGTGAAAGCTGTTTCATCGACCATTGAATTATGTTTGGGATATTAGCTGAAGCAACGAAATGATCTGAAGGAGGAAACTACGAATCAAGATGCATGAGAGAGTCAATGGAAGCTTCAGATATCTTCAGTGCTGCGAGTTAACTCCGGTAATGCAAGAAGTCCATTCAGACGTAACGTCGCTCGATACTTTGCCATAGATTCGATGTATGGAGAAGCTAATACTCGTACAAATCAGAATAAGCCTGCGATGTCTTCATTGTATGAATTCCAACTGTTTCTCATTAAGATACGTCCGCCATCTTCTGCCACCCGGCCTATTTTCTACCTAATAGATTTCAATGTAGCTTGAAAGTACGATCAGAGCCTCCAACCTGGGCTAATTTCCGCCTATCTGTTTTGTTACAGCGTGACAGAAAATGGATAAACAGATAATACACATCGGTTTTTATTATCTACAATATAATAAAGACAGATGTGTATTTATCAGTTTCTTTATCTGTTTATCCATTTTCTGCCACGCTTTAACAAAACAGATAGGCGGAAATTAGCCCAGGTTGGAGGCTCTGGTCGTACTTTCAAGGTACATTGAAATATATTAGGTAGAAAATAGGCCAGGTTGCAGAAGATGACGGACGTATCTTAATTAGGGACAGTTGAAATTAAAAAATGAAGAATGAAGATATCGCAGGCTTAGTCTGATTCGTGCGTGTATTACCTTTTCCATACATCGAATCAATGGCAAAGTATCGGGCGGCCTCAAATCTAAATGCACTTCTTGCATTGCCGAAGTTGAAATCTCAGCTCTGAAGATATCTGAAGCTTCCATTGGCGCTCTCATGCATCTTGATTCTAGTTTCTTCCCACAGATGATTTCGTTCCTTCTGCTATCCTTCCAACTTTGATGCAATTGTCGACGAAGCATCTTTCAATAACCAAAAGACTATCGGACAAATATGACACACTAGGGTATCTATGACACACTAGGGTATCTATGATACCAAATCGAATCAATTCTTTTCAGTGTTGATGAATTGGCTGCAAAAGTAATGAATTATTTTCACGTCAGAAAATAAGAGTGTTGATGCTCAGTAATTAGGGTAATTAGGATACCGTGAACCCTCATCTGGATGGTCTTTAAAGTTGGCATTTCGATTAAAGAAAGCATGGTTAATGAAGAAGGATAAACACAAATTACTCGCTGTCATTTTATGACAGCGTGGGCACACTAGTATTGTAGATTAGCTTAAGCCTTACTACTGCCATCGGAGTTTTTAAAGAAATACAAGTAAAGGACAGAGAGTGTCCACAAAAAAAGTGGGGAAACTCAGGCGCAAAAATTTACATAAAGCGCTGTGAATAGGAACAGCAAGCGGAGAAAGAATGGAATAATGATTATGTGAAGAGGTTAGAGAATGGCAGAAAAACTACGCACGAACGAACTATGCGTCGAGGGTTAATGCTACCGGCGAGTTCCTCTTGAGGACGTGACTCCCCGAAACCTTGGATGAGCAAACCACCTCACTAACCCTAATGTTTGAAAATGAGGTATTCTGTTAGAGGTTAAGTTACGAAGAAGCCACAGGAAACAAGGCACGTTTGTCAGAAAAATATTTACGTTCCAAGCATCGCACTAAATTAACTCGAAGTAGCGGCCTTCCCTTGCTTCCAAGCATATTGCATTCCCCGGATAACAACATCTTCAAAGCACTCCGCCGATGTTTATGCAAGCAACTAATGCATAAATCTTCTTATGAACGATGCCGGTGGGGTGGGTGCGGAGCAGCTGCCCGTGTGAGCAGTTAATTCCAGACGCCAGTGTTTGGTTCAGACGCCAGTGTTTGGTTCAGACCCCAGTGTTTGGTTCAGACCCCAGTGTTTGGTTCAGACCCCAGTGTTTGGTTCAGACCCCAGTGTTTGGTCCTAGTGCCAGTGTTTGGTCCAAGCGCCAGCGTTGGCATAAATTCTGATGGTTCCCACGCTACTATTTCCTTCAAGTACCAGTACCTATGAATTACACATGCCGGCATTAACTTCAAGTACGCTAAGGCAGATACCAGGTACGTTACTTTTCTGACTACCTAGACACAACCCGGTGTTTCAAGAGCAAGAGGGGAAGGGCCATGCAATTGCTACAAAAAAAAAAAACAGGATGAAGAATCACGAAACACTGCGCAAAGGAGCAGAATGTTTCGCGTCAGCAAAAGTAGGAAAAGAGCACGATGTGAACAGTAGGCATGACAAAAAGCTGTTGCGAAGGCCTATAGCTAAATGACATACCTATGGGGTTCATCAGGCAAGGGGATGGGCGGATTGACTCGCCAGAACCTCATTATGTCCTCCAAAGGGAGCCAGTTGTCCAAGCATGAGTGTTTAATTAGCCTGCCCCGGTATTTTCTCCATACGACATTGATGCG
The DNA here is from genome assembly GCA_001587735.2 of Parhyale hawaiensis. Taxonomy (NCBI): domain Eukaryota; kingdom Metazoa; phylum Arthropoda; class Malacostraca; order Amphipoda; family Hyalidae; genus Parhyale; species Parhyale hawaiensis. The sequence continues at coordinate 12,958,626 of LQNS02000303.1, forward strand.
TGCAAAACGCATTATTTGGGCTACACACAAGTATTTGGTTCATGTATTAGTATGTGATGCATCAATATGTACGAACTACTTGGTCCAGGCCGGAGCCTAAGCTTCATCCCCTCTTTGGGATTGGACCTCTATCATTTATACAGAGCTTAAGCCTTCGTACCAACAGCAATCCAAACGGAGGGAAAACCAGATAGAAATCTCAGTCAAGCAGAACGAGAAGTAACTGCCGGGAACAGAAAAATGGAAAAGAAAAACGAGAAAGATAGTAAATTGGAGCATGAAGAACGAGCAAAGCCTTGGTCTGCAGGAAAGGCAAAATATCCCGAAGGCCTAGCTAAGGTTACCCATTAGCGGAAACTGTCCATTTCTGTCGTGTCTAGACAGTACATTTAGTGATATTCTTAGGGAATATAATAGTTCTCTTTGTGGGTTAATTAAGGTACACTACTGTGGTTTCCCTCTGGGGGCGTCATCAATAGGAAATTATTTTTTATAAGTAGTTTTTGCAATATAGTAAAAGAATTGGCTAGCATCTGATGACAGAATTCAGGGGATAACGGCACTTGCCAAAATAGTCTTTAATATATGAACATAGGTGTACATGCAGTAGATTGCCACACCTTGCGACAAACCAGATAGGACCCAAAAATTAAAACTGCTGTTAGTGACTGCGACCGCCCTACATAAATCCCTGATCCGAACTGTCAAAACACTTCGTAAGTTCTAAACTGCACAAACAGAAACTTCATCGAACGACTGGCTACAAAGACATTGGGTCAAAGAAGGTTAATTTTGTAACTCAGCCCTTTGGCTCGCACAGTTTAGTTGCAACAACGATGCAACACGATTGGGATATATAAAAAAATTATAAGAACGAATAGTCTATGTGAGAAATTCTAGCAGAGATAAAAAAAAACTGTATCTTACGATGTGCTTTGAACATATATAATCAAGTTAGTGTCGGTCAGTGAACTGATAATGCATTACCTGAGGGAAGTAAAGTTTGTCTTGTCACTCGGCGTGGGATTCGACCAAGCTCTGCCTCTTGCAGACACACTATGCGATCTATATTTTCTGCTTCAACAGAGCTGACACGTCACAAGACAGGATGCGCGTTTACTATTTTGAAGAAGAAATAAATTGAGAGCTACTTTACCAGCTTTCCTGTTTAGCATAGAGGAACCTTGTTACGCATCAGTCAGGACTTGTTGCGCACACAGCCCACAGCTTCAAATTATTATCGGATTATTATACGTAACTAACGCGGCTGTCTTGACGCTACGACATAAAAAAAATGTTTTATACATTAGATCAAGGCTCCCTGGCAAGTGCAAAAGTGTTCCAAGCAAGGAAGACGAAGGCACATATAATATGTCGACAAAAACGTGCAATCCCTGCAATTAAGAGAGTGTTCTCACACTGCCAATCAACGCCCATGTGCACAATAAGTTGGGAAATAAAATTGAATAATTATATATACAGTACATAAATAGCACGGATATGGAAAGAGAGAGAAGCAAATGGACCCGAAAAAAATTAATTCTTTCGAAGACCCAGCAAGATAAAAAGGATATGGTGTCACCCATGGTTTTATTATATTCTAAGAGTACGTAAGCCTCTCCACCCACGGTCTGCCATGGGGCGCAACTCCCCATATAGGATGGGTGAGCCCAACACACGAACAATAATCATAGTGATTTTCTTCAACTTTTTTTTCCTAGTAGATACTAATGCGCTAAACACGAATTTTGCGATCATAACCGTCAACACCATTGCCTTAGGAAATAGTACGTTAAGAAACGTCAAAGATAGAGGGACTCTAAAAGAACCTCTAGTCGCACATGTAACCGTGAGTTGTTATTTCACGACTAGGTACCCTACTCTACTTCACTTATCTCAAGGCAGTTTTTGGTGTTTGTTACTGAAAAAAGCAAGTTGTATTACCAAAAAATAAGTAACTTAAATTCCATCTTGAACGATACATTTTACGCACCGTAGTAACTAATACAGATCGGACCTAGAGGCACTTGGGCTCCCTGCAGATCCGCAGGTTTGTGCATCGTAGCTAAAGTTATAGAAAAAAGGGAACAAGTCTTTGCCGTACGTGGCTGTGAAATTTAGGTAATACGCGCAAAAATTTGTAAAAGCAAAATTTTACATTTGTAGTGGAATACGAAACTATGTAGTGTTGATATGTGTTGGGGTAATGTGGTTGAACTACACCTAGTAATTATCTCGAAAGCTAAAAGGCTAATTGGTGACCACTGTGATCAATGAATTCATTCGAAATGGACAAAAAAAATCGGAAGTCAAGTCTTAGATAATCTTTGAAAACTAGTGTAGGTAGGAGCAGTGTCTTAATAATTCACTTGAATACAATCACAATAGCATTTTCTAATTGAAAATGAACTTATTGCGCACTATGCGGAATCTCATAATGTCCAATAATAACCAGATATGATAAAATTCTTTTCAAATATTTCGGCATCTACGTAATTCTCTCACCCATAAAGCGGTAAATTTGCCTAATTCTGTAACTAGTGAGCCTATTCACACTCCAAAAACCAGTTAGTTAGTTAGTTATAAACTTTGTTTAACCTCCGTAGCCGCGACTCAGGCGTTCCAACAGAGATGAGTGTGTAGTATTTAAATACCACATAATTTGTCGCGTGGCCTACGTGCGCTACTACGGGCAGNCCTAACTTTACAATACTACCCTTGTCAGCAGGAACTGCGGGCAGATGCTACATCCCCTGCGGAGAAGGCACTCGGGACCCTTGGGTGCGTGATGCCCAAACATATTGTGGCAGGGATAGGGCCCGCCCCAATATGCCCCTGAGGGCCTCCAAAAACCATTATGGTTCGGTCTGATTTGGTATTTAGAAAGCAATAACTGAAACTACGGCGTAAAAGTAGGCCTATCCAGTAATAGTTCGCAAAACAAGCATTTAAAAGGGTTTATTTGCACAATACCTCATTATAGCTGCCCCAAAGATTCACAAACACGCATAGAAATACTTTGACTCGTTAGACTACGCACTATCCGATTAATTAAAACGTTTAGTTTGGGGCCTGGTTACTGGATATGCCAAAGCTTTAAAAAGAAAAATAATATAGTTCTATGAATGATTATACAAATTTACTTTAGGCCGGTTTCTGGAGATAAAGTCATATTTACTGCCAATCGCAGCTCAAGTTTCAGATTCATTTTATTCAGCACCTTAACTAAGCGGTCTGAAATGAAATTTCTGTAGAAAAATATTGAGATTGCATATCTAAACTTTTCGGTATCATTTTACTTTCACTTACACATGATTTTCATGACTTTTCTTGTGTTCAGTATGTAAATTGGGTCAATTCAAAACATATTACATGAATGTCGTTTTTGTCGCAAATGCTTAGTTTTCGAGATAGGCCTAGCTATATGACTTTGAAGTTCCCATTGTTTTTCTATGGGAGAAAATACCGAGCGATCCCAAACAAGCGAAATTAGGGTTAGGTAAGGTTAGGTTAGGTAAGGTAAGGTTAGGTTAGACAAGGTTAGGTTAGGTTAAGTAAGGTTAGGCAAGGCTAGGTTTGGTTCCTTTAAAGCCTGTGAGGACATCGACTATTTTCTCCCATAGGAAAACAATGGGAACTTCAAAGTCTAATATCTCAAAAACTAAGCATTTGCGACGGAAACGTTATTCATGTAAATCGTCTTAAATTGACCCAATTAACATACTGAAAGCAACAAAAACCCCCCAAAAAAACATGTGTAAGTGAAAGTAAAATTTTACCAACTTTTTTGCTTTAGGATACTAGCAAAGCAGAGAAAAATACGGTAGACTATATTCATCAAACAATTTCACAGTGAAATTTGTCACGACACAGCCATCAACACCGTCCGTAGTGGCTACTGTAAGTTCTTTACGCAGTGCTACCGTGTAAATACGGTACAACGAAAGCAGAAGCTGTCCTATACTTCTAACTTGTCTTAGGGTAAAACAGTAGTTTTCCAATGGAAGTAATAAACACAAGTTTACTGTAATTTTCAACGATGCCCTACCCTAAACGGTCAGCAAATTGAAGCAGGATTCTGATAATTACTTCACATCTTGTAACGGCTACCATCCTACAAACAATAGGCTACCATGAGTAGCCTATTGCTGCCACGTTAACGGTTATTGATTTTAAGGCCATTTCGCCAAATCATCATTTTTCTTTCTTACGGTTTCCGACCCAAATATTTCAAAAATGCGAAGTCCAGAGGCTGACTAAAATGAATCTTAGGCTACCCCAGCTTTGAAATTTTTATTATGGTAAACAATCAATTTTTCAAAAAAAAAGCAAGGGGTACTTTTGATGATAAAAAAAAAACCTGCTCGCAGTAATAACTGAAGATACATTTTTAACGAAGGAAACAAGGCACGCGCTACTTTTTGGTTAAAATTTTGTGAAAAACAAGAACAAAAGTTTCCGCGAGACCACTAAAATAACGTGCATTCCACACACGCGCTACAAGAGCCTACAATGGGCGAGTACACTAATGACTACAGGTGGGCAGCTATGCAGGTACGCGTTACTACGGCAATGTCAACATTTCCAATTCTAATCAGATTTCCAACCGAAACTTCAGGGTAAAATACACATTATTAATGCTAATTTTCGACCCAGAGCACAAACAACAGTAAACAATGCCTAGATAGGCACCAAGAGATCCGCGTATCGAGTGAATATGGTATAATTTTCCAGTAATCGTTTGCCGTCGGGATCCAGGAATTGCTGGAGCGACCACCGTACTACCTCACCCTACAACGCCTAACGCTGCACTGGCGAAATAATGGAAGAAGACGTTTATGGAATTTGACACCCAGTCCACTACTTCACAGCACGGCCACTCTACACCACCACCCACATCGTGACCTTACATCACTCACAGGGCTTTCTTTCTAGGGAGTTTCTAGATAAAAAACGCAGACAATTGAACCTTGACATTTGTAGGTGAATTACTTGCTAACGACTTCCCGTCTGGCTTATGAGGATAATGCGGTGAACTATGAGAAGATGTGTTCGAGTAGTTACCATATCATGGACTGTAATTGTATAATCAAGTTGCTATCGTGTCAAACCTCAACGAACTGTAAAATGAGAACCAAAACGTTACCTTACGAAGGTCGTGATCACATTATGTGTCACACAAATTGAACTTGGTCGCTTTTCCGTAAAAAATGGAATGAAAAAAGTACAAAATCGGATACTAATTACATACACCTTCTGGTATTTTGGGCAGAATCTTTCTTCGCAAGTACCTAATCCGTCGCGCTAATAATGAAGTGGCTTTCAGTGTTGGACAAAACTCACCAGGATCAAATGCACGTGGGACTGCGTGAAAACTTTATTTACGCCAAATCCAAGCCAGCTTAGCCAAGGCCACCTAGAAAACAATTGTCTAGGTGGCATTGGCTTAGCAGGCAAAGCCAGAGCAAGTAGCAAATGATATTTACCTGCGATCCGCGAAAGAAAAGCCTATTTTCCAACCAACATCAGCATAGTCTCACGGATACCACTTCTTCATGAATTTGCACAGATAAAAATTTAACAAGTGACTCACGCCAAGCAAAACATTAAAAGGCAACATTGTCCCTAATTGCGTCATGAAAAGAGCGTTAGGCCTTTGATAAATTTTCAAGACGAAATAGAACTGCAACAAGAATATCTTCACAGTTTCCACTCAGCACCAATGAGTCACAGGTATTTCATTAAATTGACTTAAACTCACACCTGGCAATTTGGCAAAGGCGAATCAGAAGTCACGGTCATCGTCTGCAGCCACGTACAGCACGGAATCCGTACGGACACCACCCGTCAATGAGTACTTCACGTATAATGCACTAATTATTGTTCCAATAATTATTATCTCCGCTAAAGAGGTTATGTAATTTGTTGTGTTTGTCTGTTATTCTGTCTGTTTGCCTATCACCCTGATAACTCGAAAAGTTGTAGACAGATATTTGCGAAATCTACAGGGATTATTAGACATGTCAGCAGTAACAGATGATTAACTTTTGCTGAAGATCCGTTCAACAGTTTGTTTGTTTATCAGCCTATTTTTTCTTAGTATCATCACTCAAAAAGTTCTAAAACAGATTTTTATGAAATTTACGTGAGTTGTTAGGTATGTTTATCACGAAGAGTAAATGGCCAAATTTTTGAATGATCTGTTCTTTCGTTTGTTTTTCTTTGTGACTTGTCAGCAAAATTTCTCAAAAACTAATGAACGGATCTTTATGAAATATATAGGAATTGTTAATAAAATTAAAGGAGACGAAAGCTAAAATTCATGTGATGATCGGTTTGTCCGTTTGTGCGTTTGACTAATGTGTGTCAGAATGTTTGTTAGCAGCTCAACTCCAAAAATATTGAATGAATTAAAAAAATTACAGCAGCTGTTACCATTGTCAAAAAGTACAAATGATCGGATTTTGGTGTTGATACAACGGAAATAACAGTTTCAGAACAAATTAAAATTTTTCGTTACAGTTGCCTTTCTTGGCGGAGGTATGCGCTCTCAGAGAGCTCTAGTTATCTAATACTTTTTGACGAATAATTACTAATTATTACCTAGTGTACGAAGTAAATTCAGCACACTCTACAACCATTTAAAACATTACAATGGTTTGCTTAAGGCGGGTGCACACTAACGCAAAGTTGCCCAGTCACTCAATTTTTCTCTCTCCATGGCTGTTACATTGCCGTGTCTACAACTTACGACGTTTGCATGTCACGCTAAAACTATGCGTGTTACAACTTTAAATTGAATCAGAAATAGGAGGCATAGTCAAAGCTTGACCACAACCACTTGTCATAGGTTGCACACTGGAAGAAACGATTTTTTTTAGATTTTCTTTTTATTGGCAGTGCCCTGTGCAAGCCGAAGCCTTGCTCGTGAAAACCTAATAGGATGTGGAATTGTGTGGAGGTGCAACGTTGGCGTTAGTGTACATCCACCATTATAGCGACTGCACACTAACGCAAAAGTTTCACGTCTGCGCAATTTCAGTCAATATACTTGCTGCGATCAGGGCTTCGGATTGCACGGAGTTCAGCCACTAGCATGAATATATGTAAAATATGACTAGTTTTTTCGTAGTTTGTACGCCATGACAAGCGGAAATTGTCATTCTGTGAGTGTCCTTTCTCATTACTTTAATGTTGCAATGAAGTGCAGTTAAACGTGAATTTCAAACGCAGTAAGTTGCATTCACAGCAACGTGACTGCCCAAGTGAAAAAGTTGAGTGGCCGGGTAACCATTGCGTTAAGTGCGCCCTTAATAAATTTGTAGTATTAACAAAAGGCGTCAGAATAAAGAAAAATGGTGTGGGGGGGGGGGGGGAAGCATGGGGGATGAACGATTCGAACCACGTCATCTACGAGTTTTTTTTTTTAATTGCAGGCCAATATTTTGGGCATGTTCAGTTGAGCCGCGAAATACTGCCTTCATTTGTTCGCAACTTCGGGCAGGTGCTCCGGGTTCGATCTGCTGAATTCCCTTTCAGGTACTGACTCTTAATTGACTTCCGGAATAACACTCTTGATACTAAAATGGGCCGTTAGTTAGTTTAACTATTTCCGGTACGGTAAAACGTTGCAAGGCCGAACCTTCCTTCTCAAGTTTCGAACAGGTCATGCCTCGAAGGCTCAATTTCGGCACCCAATCGAACACGCCCTACCTACATTTTATTCAAGTCCATAGGCATTTACGACTTCCGCTTGGGATACGCTCAGAGTGGGGGTAGCTTATGCACGGTCATCAGAGGATTGCACCATGTTATCAGCATCCAAATTCGTATTATGCCCACTGATACGGCCAATTACTGAACACTCGTAAAACTTTATTGTAAAGTATTTTTTTGGTTACTACTGGCTAAGCAAATTGATAAATCTGAATTAAGATAATATTTATTCAAACTTAAATGCAATGTGAATAGCAAGGCATGTCCATATATACATATAACATACATACATACATACAGTATATATATATATATATATGAAAGTAGTGGGTAAGGTAGCGAGATACGCGTTTTTGAGGGTAGGTTCCCCTCGCGCCCCCCGGGTCATTGCGCCACCCCTTCCGGTTTCCCAGGCCCCGCCCACTCCGGTTAGCACCCCCCCTGACCCCCGCTAAACCGGTAGTGCATTGGCCGTTACAAACCGGAAGCTCGCGCGCGAGGGTAGGTTACCCTCAAAAAGTACGGATTCGCTACATTACCCACTACTTATGAATTTCTTGAAATATACGTTGACACCCAGGTATATTCATGCTAAGGTAGTTTTCAAAAGTCTTCTGGGTTTTATGTTTAATATGCCCTAAGCTTTCGAACTACTAAACGTAGCCCGTCTTCAACCCCTGAAGACGGGCTACGTTTAGTAGTTCGAAAGCTTGGGGCATATTAAACATAAAACCCAGAAGACTTTTGAAAACTACCTTAGCATATATATATATATATACACCACTATCACTTTACGGACGACTGACATTATCCATTTGTTCGTAGGAAGTTTGAAGATGCATTGCAAATGCAGGGCAAGATAATAAATTCACTATGAGCCGCAAAAGGAAAACATACCACTATTAATAATTCTGTATCATGAATAAAATGAACACCCAGGTGAGGTTTTCTTTCCGCCGAATATCAATACAATTTTGACGAGCTGTACTGATAGCCTTCTTAGGGATCCTCGAATTTCCCTTCTCCTCGGCAAGTCGAGTTAAGCTAGGCCCATTAAGCTTGAATTATCTGAAACTTCAGACAGGAGCGTTGACTTCGCTCTTTTGAATCGCATTGTATGTGCTATAGCAGTCCCCGATTATGCTTGGGGGATAAACAATTCAATATCACGGAGCTGGCCTGAGTTTACGGTCCTCCCCAGGGCAATAGGGTCGAGGTCATCGCCTAAAAGACAATTTAAAGAGGCGAAGCCAACGCTCCTGTCTGCAAGTTTGGACTAGTCAAGTCCAGTTGGCTAAGCTCAACACGACTCTGTCGTACCAATCGATGGCACCTACACTGCTAGAGCTTATGTGACCAGCAATTAATTAATACAACGAGTTGTACTTCGATCGCGATTCGATTGTATGTAAGCCGCTTTGGCGGTTGGTAGTGTACGTGGATGCAGATATTCATCACAGAGAGCGACAGATAATTCAAGAATCCTTCGAGCTTCCCCACGTCACCTAAGTTACTTGGGCATTGAGGGTGTGGGTGGCCTACCAACGAGTTCGGGGGGCCAGCATACCAATAAATAAACCCCATACCAGTAAATAAAGCCAGACCCATGGTGCTGCTGGGACCGACACTGACGCGACCGCCGATAACAAGACGGAGCAATACTCAGTAGAAAAGAACGCTTGGAATGTCACAGAAAACGAAGACCGCACCTGAGTGACAGCCACAACCTGTCGCGTCGGTACAGGCCTAACTGACTACCTTGAGTGCTTTTGTAAGAAACGAAGGCACAATAACATTAACAGAGCGTTCAGTCGCCATGATAGAGACTACAGCAGGATGAAACTTTTTTTTTAACGCTCTAACAAACTAACAGGTATGATGAATTGAAATAAGGTAAATATGAACAATGTTTGGATATTATTCACGTGCGGTTAATGTAGAGAGTAAAATGTGGAATTATTGATGTTGCGTACACGTTAGACCGTACATTACCAAAACATTTCACTATGATAGGTATTTAACTACTAGCAGAAGAAAAAAACTGAAGAGTTGTTTGCCACTTTAAGGTTATTTCACCTTTGTGTGATTCAACCAAACGGGATCCTCTCAATTGTTCAACAGTTTATTGAAAAAATATTAATATAACAGAGTCTGGCGTATACATTTATACAGTTATGGTGTTGAAGTTCTAAAGTTCAATGAACCTTGTTGCAAATTAGCAACACCAATAAATGAACAAATCATTTTTCGCAAAGGCTTAGTAATGCACCTAGAGCTAGAAAATTAACTTCACGCAAAGGTTGGAGTTCAACAACCGCTCGGGCATGAGTCATACAGATACAGTGCTGAACTAACTTTTTTGTGGAAGGTTAGAATTTTTACAGCCAATAGTATGTACATGAGTCATAAGTCGGCCGCAGATGTTCATCATACACGATGTCACTGAAGGTTAATCAACCATCTACTAGGCAAATGCTGGAGGTGTTTGAAAACCGAAACTATATTTCTTCGGACCTTGGAGTAAAACCCATATACACGTATTTTTTATTCGGAGCTTCGGACGGAGCAGCATGCCTTGCGCCAGCTAGCTGTAGTTTTACACAGAATGCCTACAGATGAGTCTCTGTAAAGGCGTTGCTAAAAAATTATATACTGGGTGTCTAAAAAAATGTTACATTTTCAATTGGATTTTTAATGGTTTAGAATGACAAGCGCTGCAATTGAAGACTTTTTACGAACAATATGTTTCCTTCTTATTTCAAGCTTTCGACTCAATCGCGAATCATCTTCAGGAGAAGTTTCTAACGAATTTTGGGAATGCGAGGCGTTATGTACATCCTGTATGTATCCTATATGCGACAGTGAGCAAACTTACATTAAATTAAATCAAAATGAAAAGTTCTGTAGAAGAAGCATGATCGTTCAGGGATGGAGCTTGCTCATGAATAAAAATAGATTCTAAGAACTTTAAGTGAAATTGTTTGCAAAAAGATATTAGTTTGAAATTTTCATCCATTATATTATAACCGGTTTCCAGAAAGTGATAAAAATTTTGCCATTAGAGTGAGTAGTTCTCCGTCCTGTTCTAAACGAAATTACTTTATATTGAGACATCTTGACTTTCATTTGCTTCCTCGTCTCACCTATGCAAGAAGCAGAACACTGTCTGCACTGATATTTATCGATGACAGAGGAAGCAAGTGAAAGTGTTAGTTTGTCTTTAAATTTGAAAAATTAACTTATCGTCAAGGTTGGTTTTAATATATATATTACTCTTACATTGACTTGTGGATAGAATTTTCTAATGAGTCTAGAAACTCTCTTTGAGATCATAGCTCGCGTATCCTAAGAATGATAGCGGCAGATAAATGATTTTACGTTCTAAAGAAGGGACAGTTTGGTTACAATTATAGATTTTGTTTAAAGTTTTACGAAATACATTTTGAATGAATTTAATTGGGAAATAGTCTTGTATGGAAAATTTTTGAAGTTCTAAATTGAAATTGGCATATTCAGAACAAATTCTGAACTTTCTGAACAGAACTTTTCATTTTGAATTACTTTAATGTAAGCTTGCTCACTTTGGTGTATAGGATACGTATAGGATGTACATAACGCCTCGCATTCCCAAAATTCGTTAGAAACATCTCCTGAAGATGATTCACGATTGAATCGAAAGCTTGAAATAAAAAGGAAATATATTATTATTCGTCAAATGTCTTCACTGCAGCGCTTGTCATTCTAGTCCTTGTTAAACTGCGTTTCCCGAAAAACAATCCATACGAGAAATTTTCAATTGGCAGCTGTGTTTCGATATGTAAGTTACACTAGCTGGAACCTGTAAAATTTCCACACCAGAAAACACTACACTCCAGTGAGATCTCGGACTCGTATCATCTTAATTTTATCCTATCTAATACTAAAAGAACCTATGTAAATTCAACAGAATAAGAACATTGTTAATCACTTATAATGCTCTCAACCCGTATCGAGCATACGAAGCACGAAAATAACACAGCGCGAAAATACGTTCCAAGCCAAACCGGGTCATATTCTATCTATGACCCGAGAGCAGGTCCAGCTAGAAAGAATGCAAACGTTGTCCTCTCCAGAGTTGTTATCCAATATACCGTCCTTTTCGCAATTTTACCGTATCTGATTGTGAAAGCGTAACGGTCATACTAATTAACTAAGGAAGGTACCTACGTAGGGAGGAAGAAGCACATTATTATTATAGATTCCCAACCCATATAGGATCTATTCTTTTGTTTGATTCGTATTAAACCAGCAGCCAATCGAAAGTATACCATTTATTTGACACCCAGTATGAGGTCAAATAAGACGCAGGAGTTGTGCTGCTTCAAAAACAAAAAGATGTCGCTAGTTGATGTACGGAAGAGATCAGGTACCGTTTACCACGCCCCTAGATAGGACTGGGGTTTCTTTAATACGTATAATAGATGATATCCTCGATTTGCGCTATGGCGCGATTGCACCACCAACAATGTCTACCAGCTCAGCAATAACTTTACTGAGCCAATAATATATGAACTAAAACGCTGATATTAAAGACCATGTTTATAATTTGCTTTTTTGCAAAGATGGTTATAGGACCAACCTCAACATAACCGAGAGCAATAGTAAAGTTTTAATTGAGGGTTACATAGGCGCCGCTGATGCTGCTGCTCTTCAAGAAAATAAACAAGCAGCTCAGCCGCAGTGGATCTAATTACGTCTATTTCAGTGGTTTCAGTTTCAAAATACAAGCAAAAGGGATGCAGAGAGTCGTCCATAGCAACGCCGTGTTCAGCCAGAAAGTGGTACAGCTAGGGCAGCCAAGCACATCATTTAAATGTGTGGACAGTGACAGGTTGCCGTGTCAGTATCACAAGAGCTTATGCTATGTAAAATTTCCTATGTGAATCGCTGATGTAAATAAATAATAACACACCGCGCATTTACCAACTTATGCAAAATCACATATACATAAGATTCATTACGAACTTGGAGCTACTAAATAGCACACTACAACATACAAAATACAGTAGAAATTCCCAAACAGAGACTCCTAAAATAAAAAAAAAACTGAATTGCGACCGCCGTAGACGTGAAAATCCTGTGAAACGTAGACTGCATCTGCCGTGAGTAGCAGTAACTGCGGGCGCCATACCGAGTGACCAGCAAAAGGTGCAGTAAAACTCAGTTGGTGGTATGTATTCAATTGTACACATTCACGTCTCCAATGGGGTTAAGCCAAAGAAAATTGTTTTACGAACTTGCTCTAGAACTTCTCGTCTTGAAATTGAGAGAGTCACTATGCTTGTCTTCATTGTAAGATACTAAGAATTCCATCCACTCTAGTGATTTTACCCACAAGAGAAAATTACTACGAAGTTTCCCCGTCTCCGTTTTCTCTTGGTCAATTTAATTTAGTTGCCGTTTCATTATATCGTTTTCTTTATTGTGACTCTACGGAGCTTAAAACACGTATTTCACTACCACTGACACAGGTACAGGGTGATCGAATGTTAATAGGCTGAATCAAAGTTCTGAAATTTCTGCACCACCACCAAGATACTTTTCTGTTCGCCCAAGCGATATCAGGATGGCAACAAATAGTAAATTAAGAACGCAGAGATACCATTCTTGAATTACAAGGATTTTGTAATAATAAAATTGACAGAAGCAGCTTGCCTGAGGTAGTTTCACCCTAATTGCGCAGTACCTTGAAACCCATGAACAAACAGTTTTAACCCTTCGCGATAACTACAAGGCTATGGATTATTTAGAAACCCTTTACAGGGTAACATTTCGACGTACTTTCACGATACTTCTAAAGCTAGTAAAGTTTCCGCAGCTCTATGCACGGAAACAACTGTATTTACTTGCACAATACCTCCAACGCTAGCAAATATTCAGCAACCCTGCACAGCATAACAGCTCTACTGCGTCTCCATACCCTAACACCCTGAAATAAATAGCAACTCTATACACGTAAGCAATTTTATCTTTTATATGCATATATGTACCAACTCTACCCTTTCGTTATAGTGAGGAACAAGTCATCATCGCTCCTTGAAACTCAGGACCAGCACAGACAATCAAAAACTGGAATCATCAGGGGTACATCACAACATCAGCAGACTGCTTGCGTCAATTATGAAAGCTATTCTCGCTCCGCTCGACACTAATTAGCAAAGTTTTAATTGCGATCCAAATTAATTGGGCGTCCAAAAACGTACACAATATTGCTGACTTCCGCTGTATTCGAGCTTGGGATATTGGTTCATTTCTGTCTGCCGCGTGGCCGCCAATATGAGACCTGGAAATGTACTCATTTCTGCCCCACGTGTGGCAATAATTCGGGGCCCTGGATCTGTATATTCATTTTAATCCCGCGTGAGGCAGTCCGTTTATATCTGGTCTGCACTTCTTTCGTTTTAAGCCTCGTGCACACCACCGCTCGTGGTTATGAAATTAGTCGGTGCATAAGGCAGCAAAAATCGCACCGGAGCGTTCACACTCGTGCTCCGTACACAGCGATCGATCAGTGAGCCGAGCACTTCGTTGCTGTAGTTCCTTTAACCAAGCAAGTTGTGGCATTTTTATATTGCTAATAACTTGAGAGTCGGGTCGATGAAATTATTAATAAAGAATCACAAAGAATGCAGAGCTCATGTCATTTATTGACGTTCTCTAGTAAAGCGCGCGCTGCCACCTGATTCAACGGCTAATATCTCAGCAATCTTTGCCTAGTCACACAGTTTTGTGTACGAGGATTAAATTAGAAAGGCGGCAGTAGACGGACCAATATGCCCATTCCCAGAGACCTGCCGCAACTTACGCCCCGGCCCTCGATCAACTTCTGCCATTATGTCAGTATCATTTAGATGGCTGAGGAAAAAAGAAGAAAAGAGCAAAGAGTCGATTATGCAAGCACGATTTATAGCTGCAGATCCGCGGAGCCTGGAGACATAAAGTTAATTGGGGCGGAAAAGAAAAGATTATGCATTAAGGTAGCATCCCAAGCTTTGGCCGTTAAAACTTTGTGACTCCTGGAGGATATGTTCTTAGCTGTGGAAAGTGTCTCTCTGTATTATATTCAGGTCGTGGGCGTAGGTGAGTTCTAGTTTAGTTCATCACCGTACTTGGTTATGAGAGTGAACTTCATATGGTCGTATAAGCTTTAATATCTTCATGCAAAGGCATTCATGTAGGTATTTTCAAGGTCTATTTTAGTAAATACCTTAGCATTTTCCACTTCACTTAAAACGTACTCGATGCTAGGAATAGGATGCGTAAAAAGCTTAGATACTTTGTTGATCGTAAGAGAATAATCTCCGAAAATCCTAATTTTCCCAGAGCTTATAAATACGTTAACTATAGGAGAAGCTCATTGACTTAAAATACCTTAGATATGATACCATTATCTTGTAGTCTTGCTAGCTCTCCATTGACAAGAGGTCTGTACAGTATTCATAAGGCACTGAACGGAGCTTACAAAAAATTGGAGTTGCGTCAGCATTAACATGAATCTTTACTTTAACATTCACGTTCGACCTGTAGTCTGAACTTAGAAAGTTTTGTACTTATTGAGCACAGAAGAAGGACTGGTTTGCACAGTTTGCACACGTTTATGTGCTGGTACAAGCAATTTAAGTTCAAGTTTCTGGCAGAGATATCTTCCAATGAGAGAACTGTGGTCATTGCTAACCACAAAGAAAGACTGTACAGTACTTTTAACATTAAAATCAACGCGTAAATTGACTTGGCCGAGAAACTTAATTAAGTTATTACAATAATCATATGCCTTTTTACTAGTCTGTGCAACATGTACATTATTTAGAGAATTCACTATCTCTTCAGTTAGTTACGATACTTACACAACTACCTGTATCAATTTCTAGCTCAAAATCACGATTTTGTAAATGAACATTTACAAGCAAATATGATCTTCCAATAGTGGGTGTGTCACTCACTTTCGTTTCCCTAAAAAATGATTTGATCTTACGTAAGATCGATGACTTGGAATGCGTCTTCTTCGGACGTTGCAGCGTCACGGTTCTGCTCTAAAGAACATCTTGAGTTTCTTGCCGCTGTACATACTCTTCTCCCAATTCTTGTTCAGTCAGATTAGCGTACTTGTTTTGAAGTTTGATGTCAGGCACAGTGATGAAGTCTTCAGTAGCTTGACGTACATATTTCTTGTTTGTAGTCTTTTTGCTCCTGCAGGCTTTAGCTAGGTGTCCTTTCTTGGAGCAAGATTTGCATACTATATTTAGGGCAAACATTAATTGATAAAATATTTTCCTTTAGTAGAGCATCGAATACAAATATAGTTATGTGGAACCTTCCGAGGAGGCTTATGCAGGTAAGACTTCGAATGCGACCTGCTAGCGCTCGGTCTCCGATTGTCCCTGCCCTTCTTATCGCACGAACGGTCAGGTCTTTGTCGCGGTTGCTGTACATTGCCTTGTGCTGCTTGGCGATGACAATACAATTGTCGAATGTAACTGCATTTTTATCACAATGGAGAAATGAAATCGAACTGGAGCTCCTGAGTCCAGAGATGAAGATGCCTCGGCATAAACGTTCTTTACATTCTTGTGGAAAAGCACAGGTTTCCATTAAGTTACGAACGGCAGTTACGTAAGTGTCAACTGATTCCGAAGGTTTCTGTACACGTTCACCTAGCTTCTTGTAGCGTGCTAAAGTATTAACTTCAGTATCAAAACAAGGAGAATTCATCTTGACAATGTCGTAGAAATTGAACAATTCACCGTAAAGCACTTCTTAGTAGCACTGTTAATGTACGTATGTGTACTCAAAACCGTTACAGTAGCGTAGAATGTAATCTTGTAGCGTAGATCTTGCGGATGTACTTCGGAGCTCAAAACGTACATATCTTCTTCGTAGACATCGCGACGAATCTCAGGGGCCTCGTCGCCAGTTGTAATATATTCAAGTTCTGTGCGTGCGTGAGTTCTAGTTGAGTTCGTCACCATACTTGGTTGTGAGAGTGAACTTCAATGCAGAATAATGCAATCAGGCAACAGTGCTGGATGGTGAAGGCATGTCATTGAGGTCTTCTTGTTTATTTACATCTTATTATACAAGACTTAGAAGATATGATCCAATAACAAGTAGCAAGCATGCTACTTGATAGATAAATACAACTAAGTACAAGGTCTATATCTGAATAAGTGCTACAAGCAGAATGCAGTAGACAATGTTGGTAAAGTAAGGCTAAGTACCGAATTAGCTGACGCTTGATAGCACAAGCGCCTTTAAATATCTATGATTGCTGGCTTCATTTAGAACACCGGTTGCTTCCGCCAGAATCGAGTCGGAAGTCCGGTAAATTACTGTACGTTTATGAGACTAACAAATATCTCCGAAACTCTGGTTACAGGTTTTTAACAGACAGCTTTTACTGATAGAGGTTCCGGCCAGAAGGTTCCTAATAATTTTGGCTGTCACTCAAGAAGCAATGCCGGTAAAAGGCACATATTGTACGGTGTCATAAACGACCTTTTAAGTTCTCTATCTGAAAGCTTCTGACCTGAAAAGACGGTGGCTATTCCCGCCAGACATGAACTCACATGATACAAGGAATGCGTCTATACATTTGAATGTTAAGGCTAACACATCGGAATGCTGTAAGTACGAAACGTATGTATAAAACACTCTCCCAATGTTTGTCAAGCCGATTTTTAAACGCGTTGACTGTCTCCGCGCTGACAACGTCGGATCAAGCGGAGTCTGTTACAAATGTTCACTATGAAATACGGAGAGAACTGCTCTACTCTTGAGTTTCTTACAATTGTTTCGAAGGCGATCGTTAACGTCTCTGAAAAAGTCTCAATTAAGCATACCATTCGAACGATTAGCTGAGTGAATACGTTCAAAAGACAGCCGAGTGAACCCGTCTTTAAAGTGGGTGTCGTTTGACAGTCTCTATTCTCCGTACGCTGGGCAAAGTATTCGAATGTCTGTTTCGTGCTTTCAGATACAACTGTGCACTCATAAAAAAACGATTGAATATTAGCCATCAAATCATTTAGCTGAACAAGTGTTACCATTAAATTTTCAGATACCTACTGAAATTTGCAGTGAATTAGAACTTAAAAAAACTTGTGTGTTTTCTAAGACGTTTATAAGGAGGCAACAAAACAGAACGTTTAAATTTTGTGCTTTGCGTACGGAGAACAAAAGAGTATAGTCTGAATCCAGCTTTTTTAGCAACCTAAATCGTACGAAAAGTTAGAAACGAGTGAAGAATTTACGAAGTTGCGATATGTCGACAGATATTTCCAGCGAGTTGTACAGCGGGTACAAGTATATTACCGATAAAGAAATTTGCTTCCAAACAAGCTTCATACTTAGAGCACTCCTAGAATATTAAAAAGCTCGTGTATTTATTTATACATTTATATATTTCGTGTCCGCTTCTTAAGAAACATACGCCAAAATTTCATCATTTTAATCAAGCAGATATCTGAGCTTCAAAGGCAGCATCGTGGCTACGGTACGCTCACATTCGATATCAGCTGGCTGGAGTTGTATTCAAGTATATTGCAGTGTTTTACTCAAAATTTTACTCTCACCTCTCACTATGGAAGATACAGGAGAAAGAATGAGACTAGATAGGGAGCGTAAAAGAGAACGAGATTACTACAGTATCAAAACTAAAGACGTGCTACAAGTGGAGAGAGAAGACGCATATATGCGACACAGGAGCAACACCCACAAGTCTAAGCCATCCACCGTCACAAGTCCAAGGCATCCACCCCCACAAGTCCAAGGCATACCTCCGACCTTTCCGAGTTCTTCCGCACAGGCCTATATTAAGCAAACATATCGATGATTGCGTGAAAGTTTTCACGCACGGGTCCAGTAGTAACTAATAAAATTTAACACTTGCACGAGTCTTTAAATGTAAATGTTTCCAAATAATATGACACTTATGGGTCTACTACCAGTTATGGGTCATAACTCACATAGAAATTTCAAAATATACAAAAGTCGATGGAAGCTTCAGCTGGCTGCTAGAGATCTTCTAGAATTTTTAAGTAAGAGAAAAATTTTCGCTGCTGTTAATATTAAAACTTGTCAATGGCGCCTGGAGGTACATATACGTCAGTGTCACGATAATTCCTCTGTCTTAAGTGGCCGAGGCGAACGTTTTAAACTAATTATAACATAGCATAATTTACAAGTGCATAAAATTTGCAGAGCGATATCTTATTAATCAAACAGAATTTGAAACGAAGGTAGTTCTAGTAGTGAAAAGTTCAAAAAACAAATGAGCACATTGGAAGTTGAGTTAGTGAAAGAACATACAAACAACCATACGCATATTGCATAGGGTAAGAGAAGAACCCTCGAATAATGAGTTTTTGTTGTATATTTTGTGAATATTTCCATTACAAGAACGAGCTCTTGGAGTAAAGGTCGTTTGAGTAACGGCGTCACCGCTGCGTCAGCTGGCAGCTACAGCACCACTTCCAAACTTTTCCAGGCTTGCGCACTTCTTTGGCGAGTTAGTGTAAACTCACCGAGGGTAAATTCGACGCCTATAGTAATTCATCATCACATAAATTGATGGTGAGTGAGCATATAATGGTGCATCAGCATTTAATAAACGGATTCAGCCGGCGATGCATTCACTAAGTGCTGAATGTCTTAGGCAATGAATTTCAAGGCGAGTTCTTTTTGTCCTCTCCTGCCTCAGTAACACATGTGAATAGTTAGAATATTTTCTTTTATTTTAGTTAGTATTTATTATCTAACAGCTTCGCCTATTGGCGCCCCGTTGCCCCCCCCCCCCTCCTCTACCACGCCCTCAGAACCCGCATCGCCGCCAGGGAGGGGGGGGGGGGTTNCGCCAGGGGGGGGGGGGGGGGGATGCGCTACCGCCCACTTTGGGAAGCACAAGATCAGAGCGCAGCAGCGACAGCACGCAGAAATGCTCCTTCAGTTGCATGTAGGGGAGGGAACTCGTGCCAAGCTTACACTGCACTGCCGCCTTAATATTTACATCGGGACTACTGCATCAAAACATCGGCGGCACATCGTCCGACTGTACATCGATTGCACGGCATACGCACATTTGCGGCGCATCGGAGGTGCAGCGACAGTCCGTAGGTGGGCTGCTGCATGTCGACGGAACATGCGGAACGCGTAGGCACGTTGGCACGCCCGCCTTACTGAGAGTAACGAAACTATGGAACGAATATATGGAGCTTCGTAATACGGTCATTATAGAATATTCAAACCAAAATAACCATGTTGTGTAACTATTATTCTTCCCAAGTATTTTTAATTTATTCGATACGCCTTCCGTCGGGATCGATGAACTGCTGCAAACGTTTGGAGAACGCTTTACAAGAGAATATTTGCTCATTCCTTGCTCTTCACTATGGACCAAATGGTGAAATCAAGAGGCTCAAAATTCGGAGATAAAGGACTATTAAGTAAAAAATATGCTTAAATAAAAAGGTTGTAACGAGAACTAATGAATACCCTGGATAATACTTTGGAAATAATATAATAAAAAAATGACGTTCGCTTTATGAAAAATGATTGGAGAAGTGGCAGAGTGCTCTCACATTTAGCTAGTTCATAGAGAAATTAAGTTTATCATGGATAATTTGGGAGAAGTATATTAAACGTGCTGGATAAAATACATAGGTTAAACGTCATAGAATCGTAACCACAATTCTTCGCTGAAGTTTTTTTTCCTTGCCTGACTGCATCTATAAATTGTGAAGAGCAAGTCAGCACTGCATAGCCTGCTTCCCCACAAACAAGCGACAACAGTCCCAGGATGGCCTCCCCAACACCCAATTGCAATGACTGCATGATAAGCTGTCGAGGGGCGCCGCTCCATCTTTTCTAGTTGACCGCTTAACCTCTTGCTCGCTGAAGTAAAGTGAGAGCGAGGCTGAATGGACAACAGTGCGGAGTTTGATTTGTGTGTCCGCACTCCGCATATGATAATCATTTATTAAGAAATCAATGGAATTAAAAACCAATAGGTTCACAGGTATGCTTACCGGTCTATATCGAACAACATCGGTACACCAAGCAGGGGAGGGGCCAGGAGAAAATAGAAGGCTCGAGCTCAGCAGTCTACATCAGCAGGCAGCTTCAACAGCAATTAGTTCGTAAGCACAGAAATGCAGAATTGCCAGGAAGTAAAATAAGGATAAAATGTTTGCACGAAGGCAAAGTACTTGTGACGCTGTTGTCACGTAACGTTGTGCTTTTATATGGGCTGTGGGTTACGTAAGAACGCAAGTTTTTTTAGAATCTTTTACACGCGGACTTCTTTTGCACGTCATTTTTTTCACAATTTTATCTTTAAACTTGCTGCATGACAGCAGTGTATGAGGTAAAATGATACGCGGACCCATGACACGGCTGATTTGTAAGAAAGCAACTGACTCTTCGTGAGTAATAAGGTTTCATCATGCGCTGGGTAGTGGATATAGCTTATTAACTTAGGTATATTACAACGCATGATCTCTAAACTCGACCCATTCAAGATTAGCGTAATAAAACATAGATCCAGTATGACACGTTACGTTAGAAGAATACATTGCATTCGTGAGCTAAGCGATACCCGCTGACACTGTAACTCACGATGAACAAAACTCGCACAGTACAGTAACATCGTAGAATCAATATTATTCATCGGCAACATTCAAGCAGTACACTAATGTCTTGAAATCTGCAATATTCAAGCCGTAGACTAATAAATGAAAATCAACGCTTTCAATAGTTTCCGCTTTTGACATCTCGGAGATTATCGTTTACACAACTGCAGTGCATCCGTCACAGGTCAGCGTAAGGACCAGTTCACATGCCCCTCCTCGTAGCGCGTTCAGTCACGAAAATGAACATGAGCTCTCCGTCAACTTTTCTCTCTCTGTCTACACGTAGAAGCGACCTTCATTCAAATGAAAGACGCGGCGCTTTCAGTTATGATATCTTTTTTTTACAGTTTCGTTAATATTTCGCGTCGGTATGAAGTCACATCCGTATCCCATAATGTTATAGCCTGATTTTGAAAGGAGCAACCGATTTTCAAAATATTTTTAGCCTGATAAACCGACAAAAGTGAAATAAGTACGCAGCAATCCTCTTCCTTGTCGAATCAAAGATGGCGTCTGTGTTCTTAGTACAACATTTTCAGCTTAACTAGTTTTCTTATGTTAAAAGGGAATGCAGTGATTCCGATAATTAAAGTGACGGTAAACAAAGCATTTTTATCGACTTGTTTCAAGATTTGAAAAAGCTATAGAGGATAAATTCAGTATTTATAGGTTCTGTTCACTGAACTTGAATGACGCTGCTCGTTCAGAAATGGGAGGTGCTTCATCCTTCAGTCTCCCGCATTTGTTGCAGCTGCTTTTATCAAATGAACGCGCCGCGTCCATCAGTTTGAGTGAACGCGTTACGATTGAGGGACACGTGAACACGGCATAAGGCAAGTTCACACGTTCGTCTTTTGTTCTACGTTCGTAATTCAGAGCGCGTTTCAATGCGTTGTTGTGTCTGGTTAAACTTCAGAAAAGTGTACAGCTTAGCGAGTTTTAATGAACTCAAAATCTGAAGAAATATTCAGAACTTTACTAGCGACACATGCACACATGCAAAGCAAACTTGACTGCTAACAGTTTAGTAAATCTTTTAGAATACACGTAGTTGTGCTTGCGAAGGCACGTGAAACAATCGGATGTTCTGACGTATGAAGACAGAACAAAGACTAACAACTGTGAACAGGCATCAAGATAGAAAGTTTATACTGACAGTGCAGTGGCTAATTAATACCGATGCCACTCGCTATCAAAAAGAACGAGTATCCGAGTTTTGCGCGCGAAATCGACGTCTAAAAACCTGCACACTCTCGCTTTTGCGCAAAATTCTGTGATGGCGCATGCAGCACTTTTGCACTCGGTTCACTGGTCAAACGCGTGAAATTCTACTACCTACTATATTCAGAAACTGTCCATAACGACATTGCAAAATGAATCTCCAAGTACTTACCGTAAATGGCGCAGAAATATTCGCTCCATGATGTAAGAACATCAACTGCCAAATAAAGCCGACGCTACTATGATAGGCTTGATAGCGGTTAACATTTTCAGCACATTCTCTCCATCTCCCTTTGAGGTCAGCCTTATTTATGTCACATTACATTTATAGAAATATTTTTTGCACTTGAAAATGAGAGAAAGGTTGTGCTTAGGATGCTATATTTATACCTTAGATACACCGATTACTTCACAGCTTGATGCCGGAGACTATTTATATCTCAAAACACACAATATTATTGTTGATCTGACTTATCTTGTGTGAATTGTTTGGTTATCTAAAGGCACCACAATATCAAAAGTGAAAATACTGCCTAATTTCTCATTCAACCTTCTGTTCACTCGTTCTCCAGTTAGTTCGTTATATTACACTTTGCATCGATGCTACAGACCATGGAGCAGGTCATGACAGGATTATTAAAAACTACAGAAGTGTGTCGCAATCAGCATTTCTGGTTTACCGGCGCTACACCGGTGACCCAGCCAGTCGCAACTCGTGTCGCAGTCATAGCTCAAATGACGATTGCGACACGGGTTACGGTTACGCAAGTCGCCGGTCAAAAACATTACTTACGAATAAAGAAAACGCCAAATTATGCAAATGAGCAACGAGTAAACACCGCAGAGTAGCAAATAAGTTTATTTGTTTTCAGCTTACGCCGACAAATTTACAATCAACACTATATCCATTATTATTAAGCTTACACCGCTCATCGTTAGATGGCGTTCACAAGACCACTTTACGGGTTACGGTAACCTTTTTTTCAGGTTGCGGTAGCCCGGTTTGGGCGTGATTAGAGCACACCTGTGATCACACATCCACAGGTAACTTATGCTGCCTCACTTAATTTTAGTATCGATGTTACGGTACCTGGCGTAAGGATGGTGTTCATGATTCCTGGCCCATTTCTTCGAGAAGCTCCCCAAGAGTCCCGCTGTTAAATATGCAAAGGTACCAATAGTCTTCAAAGATAACATTGACGTGTGGTAGGCCCTATGTGAAGAAATACGCCTGGTTCTCAATATGTGAGTTCGTTGTATGCCAATTAGCTTATATGCGAATGGACAATTAACTACGACAGCTGATTCTCTTCATGCGAGAATAATATTATTGGTTTTCATGGGATTTGCGAGTCATGTGTGGAAGAGCGAGTTGTACGCGGGAGGCAATGAAACACGACAGCATCTTGGTCTTTCTTGTTCTCAGGGATTTTCTATAAAGATGGTCGCAGTACAACATTAGCTCTGCATAAGTGTAGAGCTATCATAAAAACTTCCAGCTCTAAACTATCGAGGTAAAATATGGGTCATGGAACATAACCCTTTCTACATAACGTGATGACATCGGTAAGATCAATGCAAAATCAGAAAATTTGAAGTTCTGTATCTGTTGAGTGAGTACAGCTATTCAATTTTTAATGCTACCTCAATGAGTTTACTTCACATACAAATTTTATTGCATGGAAACAAAATGGTGGGTTCCGTGAGGGTCAAAAGTAGAGACAACTAGTAAGCAAGCATGAAATATGGCTGATAATAAAATGACCGCGAGTTCCGTTCAGAAGCCCGTCGTTGTCAAGGCCACATTCTCGTCTGTGTGCTTTGTATCGTACAAATGTAAAAATAATGATACACAGTCCCTTCATATGTATTACTGATTAACAGTCTATGATACGAGTACACCATCCCAAGATTATAAGTTTTCGTGACTTTGAAAGAATAAATCCACTCATGGCTTGAGCACTACCAACTGTATGATTACAAAACTCCGTGCAGATGACCGACCAATTTCGTCCAAAAATACAGCGAAATCCATCCTGAAAATTCAAGTGCATGAGTTTGCCATTTTTTTATGCTTATTTATTCGTCAAAATTCGTGAAATCGTTCACCTCACCGCACGTAGGAACCTACCTTCTTAGGCCCAGTTCACACGGCATTTATATCAAGACGCACTCATCCCAATGTTTGGTAGCGTCGCTGTCAGCACAACTTTGTGTACTCCCCAAAAAGCTACTAAAATGTTCACCGTCAAATCAACTCCTTGTCAAGAGTCACTAAGCAAGTTGCTGAAATCTCTTAAAATTTCGAGGGAAACAGAACTAAAAAAAAAGAGCATGCACTTAATTTTCTGTTACCTCTGGGGCACAGTAACACATTCGGACAAGTTGATGAGCGAACGCGTTCATTTGAATGACGTGTGAACTCTCTCTAACAGTTTTCCTACTTTCTAGAGTTGTTCTTCTCTCGACAGTTCTCTATTTATTACTTAACTAGTGTCCCGAGCCGTCATTGTAAATGACGGCATATTGACGGGTGCACGTGTGCGATAATTGACGGCAGTAAGTTAGCCCTTCAGGAAAACCCCCGCTGGCTTCCTCATTTTTCCCCTATCTAATACTGAAGAAAAAGATTCCNTTTTTTTACATTTTGAAATCTGAATTTTCTCCTATGTTATTCCCATAGAGCGTGACAGGAAAGATATAAATATATAAATAAATAAATAAATAAATAAAAACACGACGTGAATTATAATATAGTAGATGGTTTCTCTATGTACTACTTACTAATTTTTCAGGAACTTTCTCCAACCTAACAGACAATAAAGAACGAGAGTAAACACTGTGAAATGAAAACTAATTACATAACCTTTCTATCTTTGAATAGAAACTGCAATTATTATGCAGAATTGCCGCGGACCGAATACACGAGCTGTGGTAGAGTATCAGTTTTAGGTTAACTTAATATCACAACAGTTAGAGCAAAAAAAATATTAAATTGAAGTCGGTATGTATATTTGTCCGAAGTGCGGTAACGTTTATTATAACGTAAAACGAAGCCTCTGCGCTTTCGTGTGACGAATTTGTACTACGAAAATTTGTCCTATAGAACATCCTAGAAGCACTGAATGCGTCAACTATTAACAATATTGCCCTCAGATATTATAACTCCTGTTCATACATTTCCAATTTACAATTGACGGTACCATCTACCTATATTGGTAATAAGTCTGGAGAAAAAAGTTAGTGGAAGATTTTTTTTTAATGATTGAGTGCGCAAAAGGTTAAGTTACTGTCTAATAGTGAGTGCCAGCGCCTGAAAGAAAACTTACACAGATTTAGCCAATTAGTAGATTCCTTATGCGCACATGCAGCATTTCATAATGTAGAAGCATCATCTAATAATAAGCTATGCGGTAAACGCTGCCGTGGCTTAGCCAAAGACTTAAAGTTAATAGCAGATTGTTACCACAACATTCAAACTACAAAAGGCTAACGTGTCATCTGAGGGCAAGCGAGACGCAGCGAATAGAGAAAAATTAGCAAAAATGTACCAGAAGTCGTAGAGCGACTACAGCCAAACGGCGAGCGCTGTTCGTCCCGGTCAAACATTTCCTGAAGTTTCACCTGCTAAGGACGACCGCCAAGTGAAATAACCATAAATTTGGGACAATATTTAGGCTGAAGACAAAATATTATCGCGAAATTCCCCCCGAGACGTTGTTGTTGGGCCCTCTAACACCTGGCAAGCAGCGAGCGCCGCAACGCAATTAAAGGCCGTGCCAACTATCTTTTTTCCCTCACTGTAGTTGCATAGAGACGAATGGAGATACTAGCGATGCACGTGCATTTCTTGGACCCTAGCTGCACTAGGTGAATAGGTAATGAAGCGTAATATAGATGCATTTACATCACCTGGCACGAAAATGGCTTTCCAACTACATGCGTGCATTTGTTATACCACAGCTTGACTAGATGAATGTTCTTTGTGAAACAAATGGAGTTTACTACACGCAGATGTATGCATTTTCTCGGTGTCATGTCGCCATATCCATATGGTATTTATCTGGATTTGTTGATCCGTAACAGAACTAAATAACTTCTAAGCAACAATATAGGACTGATCGAAATCACGGGCACATACATATTTTACTGTGTACAAATAATGTAAAGCAATTCAAAACGCACTATACATAAATTGTTGTACCCCAGCTAACTACTACTACTAACGTAGAAAATGGCCCTAACAAGAAGCATGTGTGCTCCGGCAAAAAAAAAAATACTATAGAATGATAGTATATAGCAATGCCACATGCATACGAGCATTAGTTTCATAACAAAAAAAAAAGACACCAAATGTATATCTACTCAAACATTTGTATTACAACAGCAAGAGAAACAATGTGGCAAGAATGGTGCCAAGTTGTAAAAAGTCTTTGCTAGGAATGGGACGTAAATGATGTTTACTTGTATTTAACACAGCTACTTTCCCTGTCACTGGCGCGAGCAAGAAATACATAAAAACCTAAAAATAACAGAAAAAAAGCAACCTGACTGCAGGTAATTTAGTACAGTAACATTGTGATCAACCTCTCCCGCGTACATTTTTTTTTCTACAGCAGTAAAGTAAGCTCGCAATGACTTACGGAGGTGTGCATCAGCAGTGTTTTACTCTTTTTGAGGCACACACATGGCCGCATCTATGTGGTCCTTAAGTTAACGTGTGTTCCTTAAGTTAAGGTGTGTTCTTAAGTTAAGGTGTGCTCCTTAAGTTAAGGTGAGTTCCTTAAGTTAAGGTGAGTTCCTTAAGTTAAGGTGTGTTCCTTAAGTTAAGGTGAGTTCCTTAAGTTAAGGTGTGTTCCTTAAGTTCAGGTGTGTTCCCTAAGTTAAGGTGTGTTCCTTAAGTTAAGGTGTGTTCCCTAAGTTAAGGTGTGTTCCTTAAGTTAAGGTGTGTTCCCTAAGTTAAGGTGTGTTCCTTAAGTTAAGGTGTGTTCCTTAAGTTCAGGTGTGTTCCTTAAGTTAAGGTGTGTTCC
>LQNS02000303.1:12986554-13031465 GCA_001587735.2 Parhyale hawaiensis
GTTCCTTAAGTTAAGGTGTGTTCCTTAAGTTAAGGTGTGTTCCTTAAGTTACAGTGTGTTCCTTAAATTAAGGTGTTTTCCTTAAGTTAAGGTGTGTTCCCTAAGTTAAGGTGTCACCGTCAAATAGAACATCAACCAAACTAAGAGTTATTAGCATTGACTGTTTCGCAAGCGAACACAAAACTGTCCGAAACTATCTTCACACAACGAGGATGATTGCACCCTCCGTAGGAATATTTAAAAATATAGAAGTTAGTTAAATTGTATTTTTGTTTATAGTCTTCCACAACGATATCTTGCAAGGTTTGATTTTCAATCATGAGTGAGTGAATAACTTGGCGTAATCACAATCTTTCGACCATCACAGTAGGCAATACAATTCGGAACTCGAAAAAAATAAAACAAAAATCAGTTGGGTAACATAACTTGAAAAAAGTGCTACTGACTCCGCAGGTCGTTCTCTATCCATGTCAAAAAAATAAATTTGCTCGGCCAGTCCCGTAATTTGCATCACCGCACTCTTAACTACAATATTTTCGAAGCACCGCCAACCATTCCCTTGGCTAGCAGAAATTTACATATTTACAGCGAGACTGATGCAGTATCCCTGCAGGGCTGCGCTCGCCAGCGCTTTCATTTATCACAGAATTGTACTTTTAAATACGGAGGGCCGAGCGTCATCTGACGCCCGGAGCGAAAGAAATACAAGAGAAGTTTTTAAGGGAACAGCTGCAGGCGAAAAAGTCGGATCTGTTTGGCAAGCATGTTAGAGACATGAGGAATTGCTGCGGAGACAAACAACACTCTTCCATTATATCTGGGAAGGAACACTTAACACCAGCTAAAGAGGGGTTACTTCGGGAATAACTTTTATACTATATACCAACTGCACAAAATAACCTTAAAGGAGGTATCGTTTATTAAATAAAAACTGAGGGCCTGGCCTTCAAAAACGACGGCAACGGATTTGTGTTGCTACCTGTCTAGCTTTTTAATTCCACGGTCATGGGAAAGCATTAACTAGGCTTGATATGACTGCAGCTTATTCTAAATCAAATTGTCAAAAATGACAATAAATAGTTACATCAGCTCCTCTTCATTCATGTTGGTGTCCAAAATCCAAGTACGGCTACAATCAAATCGCATAAAGATAACAAATTGACTAGCAGTACTATCGACCTAGCTCCTGCATGGTCTCAGGCATAATGAAGATATCCTATCGTAAGCAATTGTTACACATCAACTATCACCTCAACATTTCCATTACCTCCTAAAGTCCGGTCCTTAATGGAAAGTTGAGCTGAGTATGAAGAATATTCAACAACTAGGCAACAGCGGATATATAGCACGACTTACTCATTCACAAAGTTCAAGAGCATGTTGTCAATATGTAACTACACCACTTATAAAGAAAGTGGCCTTCAGAAAATACGAGTACAATATCTGTAGCTTATTAAAAAAACTTTCATGCTATGAATTCGAGGCTTAAATTAGTGCTAATAGTAATGTTCCTCCGTGTCGTGAAAAGTGTTAAGAAAGATGAGCTGCCTGGCCAAAAAAAGTCGCGAATCTGTACTTTTCGAAGTTTATATTTACTTCTAAATCATAATTGTTTAGTGAGTAAAATGAGCAATTAAGCCGGCTGCAGACGATAGTTTTTTGTCCTATGTTTTCACTCCACCGCGTTCGAATATTTCGTATTATCATTGCAAACGCAACAGCATGTCTACCAAAAGTTTTAATAAAACGTTCACCGTCGTATTCTCTGGCTCAGCCCGTGTCACTATTGCAGTGTCTTGTGTCTTTTCCAATTTTTAGCGAATGTCGTCTCAGAAATCAGTGCTCTTTTCTGTTGTTTACACAGACACAGCAGCGCATTCGAACGCAGTGAAGTGAAAACACAGGACATAAGACTATCGTCTGCAGCGGTACAGGGCCAAAACGTCCTATAAGATAAATTTTTTCCCTATATTTTGTTTGAAGGCAACAATATGAACACGCATGGACGAGCCATACCATCAGTCAGTAACGGACATTCCACCAAGGTGTTATGGGGCTGATAAAGGCATTAAAACAATTAGAAAAAAAGGACAGCAGCTCATTGGAGGAAACGAGATTGCGAAGCCAGTTCATTCCGCGGGGCAAGGATGGAAAACATAAAATGCTTACTGAGAGAACCAGGCATTCCTTAAAATGATTAGTGAAGAAAAATAGGCGTTTATCAATACAACAGATAAAGAATGGGTTCATCCTAGCTCGAACACAATTTCTATGAGAACTACATGTGCGTCGTACGCTAAAGTATAAACTTATACTAGTGCAAAGCAACGCAGCAACCATTAGTGCCCGCGCTAAATCACGAAACAGCATGTTATCGGAAGAGAACATCGAAAAGTGGACTGTCAATGACAGGAAGGAAGTAATGTGGTCAGACCCAGTCGGAAATGATGAGCATTTATCGGCTGCCTATAAGCAAATAGCGACGAGTATATGATAACACCGGATAAACGTCTATAAATTTCGGATTGGGGATAGGTGAAGATTCACTTCTTTCAAAGAGTTGGAAGAAGCAAGATGTGACGAGGACCCTAAGAACAGTTAATCCTATAATGCACTCTGCAAACCGCTATAGCCTCTGAAGGTAAAGTCTTAGTTTGGGGTGGTTTTTGCTGCGATGGACTTAGATCTGTGACTCTTTGCGGACGCAAAATGACGTCACTAGACTATCTATAAATTCTCAGAGGCCACACTCGCTCCCATACGAACTATTATTTTCCTAATGGAGAAGGCGTGCTTCAGGATGATAATACTCGTAGTCATAGCGAGGAATCTATCCTGGATTGGTTTTCAGAACATGAACGATCATTTAAGCACCGAAATCGGCCTCCAATCTCCAATGAGAATTTATGGGGTTGGCTTGAGAGGAATCTCGAGGCATCATCGTTGCTGCCTTCAACATAAGAACTTTGGGTCGAAAGTTGTCTCGATTATGGCTCAAAGTGAAGTTATAAGAGATCCAAAAACTTGTAAAATCAATACCAGGCAGAATGAACTTATGATTCGATCTAATGGTGAACCTTCTGACTATTAAACTAATTTTCAATTACCTAAACGATTTTTCAGGCAAGGCACAGTATAAATAAATACACACCGCGAATTGCAAGAAAGTGCTGATTAAGAGTAGTATCATGTAATATTTTTATATATACTGTATATATAAAATACTGCCAGCAGTATAATACACTGAGAACGTCGGCAACATTCGATAACACTGCCAGCGACACCATACACACGCAAGTGTCAGCAGCACTCCATAACACTGCCAGCAGCACCATACACACGCAAGTGTCAGCAGCACTCCATAACACTGCCAGCAGCACCATACACACGCAAGTGTCAGCAGCACTCCATAACACTGCCAGCAGCACCATACAGACGCAAGTGTCAGCAGCACTCCATAACACTGCCAGCAGCACCATACACACGCAAGTGTCGGCAGCACTCCATAACACTGCCAGCAGCACCATACTCACGCAAGTGTCGGCAGCACAAGCACATCGCAGCTTGCAGTATCGCGTTGGTATCGGCAGGCCAACGCGCCAGTGATGAACCGGTCGCAGCTTATCGGTTTCTGCCTCAAGTCTTCCCTCTCGAGGCCAAAATTCTGACAAACGCTCGCCGAAACAAAGGAAATGAGAGCGCGATAGCGGTGTCGATTTAAAATCGGAAATCGACACGGCAGTCGGTCACTGTGTTTGGAGACGCCGCTGGGCTGTGAGGGAATTTATACGGCGGTATTTCACTTCTTTTGATGGATTGGGCGCGAATATACAAGGGTTTGGTCCCTGGTAGAAAATTTATTATGTGATAAATACTGCCAGCTTCACCTGAAGCCAGGGATGGACGATACACGCAGAGTAGACAGTTCGTAAAAGAATACCGATGCACACAATCATTCACGTAAATTTATGTCGACAGATACAGACGACACGAGAACAGAGTGCTTTTTTACAGGTTAATATAGCGGAAAGCTCTCCTTCAGTAAACACGATTGTAAACTTAATGTGAGTTGTGAATTGCCAGTATATTAAGGACGCAGGCAGAGCACATAGAATCAGAAAATAGCAGCTCTTAGTTTATGACGCTCCCAAAGAGACTGCATGGACAATTGAGTATGATACCTAAGTTCACTTATGACAAATTATCATTTCAACACTCTTATTTCTTGGAGCTGAAAGCGATGCTACTCTTATGAGGAACCCCAATTTTTGGTGGGTAATAATATAAAGGTAATAATGTGAAGCATGTACGTCTGAATTAACCGTTTGCAGCCCAACAAGGTCGAACTCAGACCTCGGGAGTTAATTTATGCACCGAACACTTATGAACGTGAAGGAATGAACCCCAGCCTCCGCCCGTGCGCTTCTCCCAAATTTTCGGTGGAAAGACCGAGGATTTCCGTGACAAGGTTCGGCTCCAATGCCGGGACTACACGATAACGTCACACGCTCAACACGCTCGGGCATTCAGCTCGCACGTTGCCTCGATACACCGTGAAAGCCGGCAGCATAGATACGGTAGCAGGTAAGACACAAAAGCTGAACGTAGGCTCATAAGTTAAGCACACGATTGCTTAGTATAGCTGTAGCCTATAAGATTGACAACGCCGCCACACGTCTGCCAGAAGGGCCAAGGAAGATCCTGCTACCCTCCGCTCACGGTCCATGAGGTTCGCGTGTGTTTGACAAGCGTAATTAACAGTTGCAAATAAAACAAACAAATAAGCAAACAGAGCTTTTCTGAGCCGAAGCGCAGCTACTGCTTGTGTCACGGCTTCTTGTTCTCGTTCATTACTGCCGGGCAGAACTTTTACTTTCTGATGCGCCCCACGAACCTCAACCTTCTCGGGACTAGCGTTTCTCCAAAGATCAATTTCGGTTTATGATTATTAAAATCAGAGCAGTGCTGACTTCGCTGAAATTCTAACAGCATTTTCACTAGCCAGTTGAGCAGTTTTCGAATTTTTTTGTATATTCTTAACGTTAACGCAGAGATTATTAAGCAATAGGTGTATTCTGTCTCAATTTGCAAACACCCTCAACAGTGCTATTGCTATGCCAAATCAAGACAACGCTGTACGTTAATTAATGGACTACGATGGGTTTTCTCTAAGAATATAATACAAGGCACGTTTCAGTAGCGAACGTCTACAGTACCGAGCATAAGGATCAGAACGAGGCTTATGAAGTAAGGTAAATATGCATAACTTTTTTATAGAGCATAGGGAAAGCTCACGATACATCTACTAGACTTCATGTGGAATGAAAACCGAAGACTCATTGATCTAATTAAATGCCTTACTAACAAATTATGACGCATAAGTTTGAGTTGATATACCAGGAAAGTTCTGCTTGGTTGAGCAGATGCCAAGATAAAATAAACAACACAAGCCGCAAGCACTCGAAGCACCGAACTCTATATACTTGCCAAGCAGGAAAGCACGCGCGCATCCTCGCTGTGTGGGGGGGGGGGACAAAGGGCCCGTCAAATCGCGCGACGTGCCACACGCGAGTAGCTGCGCAATTTTGCAAAATACAACAGTCAAGTGCGCTTAGAAAAATGGCAGTACGCAGCGGAGAGATAAATAACGAAGAGCACATGCGCACGCTTTTACCTTCAAAGATACATGCCGCAAAATATATATGTTACACTCCAGATAGTGTTATTCAAATCACCAAATTAATCATGAAAGAAAGGGTCAAAGAACAAGTTTAGTGTATTATAAACCAGCTGGGGTGTCTCTAGTTTTCAGGATGCAATCGAGAAGAAGTTAGTTAATTATAAAAAGTAACTAATTGCACATACAAAATCGCATAGTGCTAAACGTATCAACTCGACGTATGAGACACTAGCCGGCTAAGCGCCACCTGAACGTCCATCGAACATCAACAACGGAAGCAGAGAGGTGAGTTCATATCCAAAATAGGGATGCGTTATTAAAATTTCAAATATCAACGCACAAGTACAGTAAACCCTTAAATTACAAGCTGTCAACATAAACATTTTTCTTGAGTAGCAATGCTAAGTTCCTGAGAATATATTGGCAAGGAGCTAACTACGTACGTACACTTGTTTAGGAGTACATTAAGAAATAAATCCTACAAGTACAAGCATTCTCCATGAAAGAACTTTTATGCAACGCTATGCTTACGAGAAATTTAAGCTTTAATTGGACTTACAGGATTGAGAAGCACGCCTATTTGTGTTAAGTCAGCAAGGGATAAAAATCAGCAACTAAGGATGAAGGATAAGTCCGCAACTCAGAAGTACTGACCTTGGAAGACACCAGAGGGAGCAGCTTGATGACGGTACACCTCTTTCGGGAAATATGTGCGAGTGGGCGGCCCTCGTGGAGCCTTTGCCAGCTTCTGCTTTGCATTGTGGGCAGGGAGAACGACAGGTCGTGTAGACACGCCAGGGTGTGAGTAATACCCCCGAGCAGGTGGATGATACACTCTCCCGGTGGCGGTGTCAGTCTTTGCACCAGCGAGAGCGACAGAATTATCAACAGCTTCATAGTCACAGACGCCTTGGTTTGAGAAACGCATGAGCTGTTTGGCTTTCCGCGGTAACGGATCAGAGACGTCATGATCACAAGCATCTTGGTTTGAGAAACGGATGCGTTGTTTTGGTTTCCGTGAAAGAGGATCCAGGTTGCTCATCGATTTTGACTTGAGGTTAGATGGAGCCATGCTTTGATTCGCCCGCTCCCATGAGTCATGGAGTCGAGCGTATTGTGGGGAAGGAGCCTGTCTCTGACTTGAATTTGGCTTCCAGGACTTCGATACTTTTGAGTAATTAGTAGAGTTGATATTCTCCTTGTTGCCCAGATACTTGTGGCGGTGAGGAATCATAATTCTCCTCTCAGGACTACTTTCGTTGCCAGATCCAATTGTGAAGTCGTCGCCGTCTGAGTAAGAAAAATCGTAACAAGAATCAGGATTGGCAACGTCGTGTGCCAAACGGCTGGACAGGTGGCGATCTGACGCCGAATGCTGAACGTCATACCCGGTCTCGGGTGGGGATCTTCTTTGATAAAATTCAAACTGCGGTCGCGGGGTTCGATATTGATGCTTGTCGAAGTGGTCCCAGGAGGATGTACCTGATTCGTTCAAAGACGGCGAACGACTCCTCAGGGTTGCTGGAGCGCGGAAAAACACAGGTTTGCCAGAGTAGTCATCGTCCGTAAAGTCGCTTTCATCGTCGTATCTGTACTCTTCGGGGTAAGCACATCCAGCCGAGGGAGATTTGTGTAGCTGCTTCGCAACTCCAGGGAAAACTGATGAGTAATGAGGCTCACAATCGGTTAAATTCAAGCTAGCTGGAACACTGCTTGAGGAACTGGACCGTGATGGCGGAATATTGAAAGATTGGTGTGGTCTCCGGAAAGAAGGCGAGGATGGAAACAGCGTGGCAGACTGGGAGAGATGGACGGCATTGTCGAGTTGGTTACGCCTGGGACAAGGATGGCGCACGCAAGCCTGGGGTGCTGGGAACGTCAGCGACCTGTTGGGAGTGACGTAATCAGACTGGGACTGCTTGACGTAATGGGGCAGCGTTAGTAAAGCAGGAAAAGACTCGGATGCCCGAGGCTGATTGGGAATAACTTCATTTTCCAAAATATCCGATAATTTGTCTCTAACCTGATACGCTGGCGACTCCTGAATGATCGATGAGTACGGTTTCTTATTCATTTTTGCTCGAAGTCTTTCGGATTCCGTTCGGCGCGAGTTGCCCCTCATAGCAGGAGGATCACACTTGTTGTCTTTCAGCTTCTCTTGCAGCACGGGCGGGACGTACAAGGCGCCGCTGGTTGACTTGCAATGGTCTGCGATCCTTTCGACGTAGAGAGAACCTTTTTGGCTCGGCTTGAGTTCATCTTCCTTCTTCTCCGGGGCTTGAAATACGTTTGTGGCCAACAGACTGTCGTCTTCCCCGAATACTTTCACCTGAGGTAAATTGTGCATTTTATCAATCGATTTATCGTAAATCCCAACAAGAGCCTGTTCATCGCCGAGCATTTTTTTTCCAGCAGGCCTCACAAAACCGTGGCAAGTATCATCCCAAGGCTGTGTAACTGACATATCTTTTGCGCCCGTAGGCGAATGTTCGTCGCTGTATACCCTTCTCCCGCCCGGCCTCATAATAACGCTCGTGTGTTTCTTTAAGTCGCAGGGCTCGGTCGATGTAGCATCCGAAGATTTCCACGGTGCCGCATCGGACGCTTTCCACTCGATAGGCCTCGGAGGGCTGGTTCTGCAGTTGCCATGATCGGATTCAGCCAGGTCAGGGCCTATTGTGAAGGCCCCGATATAGTCTGAAGTTGGCACAGAAAACTTACTGTTTGGACGCCATTGCATCGACTTGCCACAGTCGTCCACGAGTTGTAGCGCATCGGAGGACTTCGCATCGTGGCAAGCGACAGTGAAGGTCGGTGGGGGAGGACAGGAGCCATCGATTGGCCGTCTCACCTTCACATTTATCACATATTCATCCTCCAGCAGCAACTGACCCACCATATTGACGGTTATCGGCACTATCGTTCAACTTACAATAAGTTTCGTATCGATACTAGTAGTGCGCAAACTTGTAAGCGTACACTGCACGATAATTTACATCACTGCACGTCCACCATACCGACAGCTGGTTGCAATTTATGACACTATGTCCTTTTTGTAGAAAGTTTCGCATCGATTTGAGTAGCACACGAATGGATTTGATTTACGTCACAATTGGCTCGCCATATTAATAGTTATATACATGTTTCCATTTACAATAAGCTTCGTATCTAAATTCACAATACATGAGCCTTTGTAAAATCTGAATCAGAATAACGTATAGTATATTATGGTTGGCACAAATATTCCATACGTCAACACTTCGCTTTACAAACAGTTTTGTATCATAGCTTACAGTGTATGATCTTTTACAACTTTCAGGTACAATGATTTACATAATATGCGCGACTGTAACACAACACTTCATGTATCGTACAAGGTGTCGTTTCAAACTAAGCTCTATATAATATTATGTAAGTAAAGTTCGTTGCACAAATGGCTGTTTACAATTACAAGCGGCGCATCTGCAAAATTCACTTTGTACAACTCCCATATGTAGATTTAAAACAACTTGAAACAGCGTAGGCACTGTTTATAACTACTGATTAGCGATACCCAGCATATAATATAATTAATGCTTACCGGTATAGCGAGTTGTTATACTTGGACTGAAGTTTTAATTGCTTTCAAAGGACATGAAAATATGATTGGAACTAATCTTTGAAGAATCTTCAATTTTTCACCCGGTTTTTTGCCAGTTACTTAAACTATGATAAATTGTATATTTAGATGGACAAATGCAGAATTCGGAGACATTCATTAATCATACAAAAACTTACAGACAGAATCTGTTTCGCTTGCTACAATTCACCCCCATATATAACAGTTTGGAAATCAGCAGACCAAAATTTTAAATGACGGACACGATATTGTGTTCGACCTAATAACATTAACTGTATAGCACA
The DNA here is from genome assembly GCA_001587735.2 of Parhyale hawaiensis. Classification (NCBI taxonomy): domain Eukaryota; kingdom Metazoa; phylum Arthropoda; class Malacostraca; order Amphipoda; family Hyalidae; genus Parhyale; species Parhyale hawaiensis. The sequence continues at coordinate 12,996,138 of LQNS02000303.1, forward strand.
TCATACATCAAGTGATAATGCCACGTTCGCGCTTATTACGTTCACTTTGAAATACTTCGCGTTACGCTATCGTCTCCAACAGACATGTGCGTTTATTGTCAATTAACTGTCATCCCAGTTCTTTCTCTGGTAAAAAGAAGCAAAAGATCAACAAAATGAAAAATAGGAGAATGGTGTGAGTTTTTTTTACATGCATTTACGCTTACCAAATTCTTTGTTCAGTACAAATATGTTACTACGTTTCTCTTCAATTTCAGATGCCAAAGACTGACAATACTGAATGTAGTAATAAATCACAGTGATCAGCATCGTTTTGATTACTAGTTAATGATACTGGAGTTATTACATGATGGCTTTGATCGAGAAAATCTAATGTCATTGGATTTAACTTGTCAAGGTTTTCAATCTCGAGTGTTCGATTTACCACTTTGGATTGCGTTTCAGGCGGAAATCAGACTTACTTTCCAATCGTTTGAAGAGAAATCGTTAAAAAATTTACGACGGAAATTCAACTCGAAATGGCAAATCAAATGTACAGGACAGAGCTTCCGCACAAAATGAAGCTAGTCAGGTTAGATTATGTCGAATTAAATAGGTGAAAAATTGAACACGCTCCTAACTTGTTTTTGCGTTGAGTGTAAACAAAGTCAAATGCATCGTCTTGAATAACCTCTTATTCAGGGGCTTATACAATCATCAGAGACTGCCTCATTGATCTCATACTCGCGCTATGTTATTTTGCTTTAAGGCTTCTCTTTACTACAACAGTACAGAGAATCTTTTTAGCGAAAGGGAACCGTCTGAGCACTATAGGGTCAGTTTACGATGTGTCATCGTTATGCAATGTCATCATGAAAAATAATGAATATCCGGATATGCAGCATCTGTGAAAAATAGGAGCTTAAACAAAAAAAAATCCTTTGTGAAACTTAAAGTTCTGTCGCCGCTTCAGAATGAATTACACCACCGTGAAGTGAAATGAAATAGGACGGCGTGTGCAGTCGTACGTCAAGAATCTCAGATCTAGAAGTATTTCTCTAAAAAATTACCGATGTTTTGTTGTAGTACTAACGCGTGAATTAAATACTACCGTCAGGACTATAGCTAGCGTGCAGTGCAATAATAGGTACTGGAAAAGAATAATATCCTAGGCTACAATATCTAGTCTGCAGACGCTAAATTTACAGAAACGAAAGTAATCTGGAAAGGAATAGATAATAGATCAGTTATGAAAGTTTTAGATTAGAGTCATTGTTATTTTTGGCACTGTTATATGTTAGTTTGAGCCTCTCGAGAAGCAATGAGTAATGGGTATTGTAAAAAAATAATTTACCAATAAAAACTATAGACGTAGGTAACCAACATTGTTTTGTAGCATACGTAAATTAATGTAACCCTGCACCATCGAGTACACTAAAACCTTGAGATCATTGCCCTATAATTTACGCAATACCACAAAGACACGAAAAAATCTATGATAGTTCTCTGCATTCCCCAAATACATTTCCATGAAAAAGGTAAACATAACTTAATTCACCTCATAAACAATTGGCGAGGAAATACTCCAATTTTGACTAACGGAATTGGAAGATATATATGTAAGTTCTACAGATACGGGGATGATAGAATGAGTCACTCCAATAGATATGCTATAATCATATATGTCATATCAGAGAGGATGGAATTCGATAACGATGAAGAAAAACCGGTAGGAAAACCGTCAGCAGTGGTTGGAGAACATTAGTCGGTCCTCTTATCGAGAAAATATTAGACAATTTGTGCACACAGTCATTTAATTTGTACTACAGTTAGGTATAGTGGCGTGTGGGGCAGTCAGACATTGAAACGTCGGCAGCATCAAGAGAAACCTCTCGCTTCAGTATTATGAGCATGCCTAGAATATTCTTAATTTACCTTTAGAACAAACCAATGAAACTACTATTTCGCGTAGGCATTGCACTGTCTGAATTGATTTTGATGAAAGATGCTGAGCGTTATGAGGTCAAGCCTCCCAACTAAAATAGCTTACTATGGTCTAAAGAAAGAATAGATAAATGTATAGCGCGTGGGGTAAAACGAAGAGCCTATACACGGGAATAATAAACCGGAAAATAAAGAAATTGAAGCAAAAATATTATTACTAGCAGCATGAAAAACGAAAGAAACAAAGTGGAGCCGGAAGAAGAGCCATCGCGAAGGCCCGACTCCACTGCAGGTAACCAATGGGAGTTCCTTGGGGACGCTATCCCATTAACATTAACAGACGAAGCTAAGTAATGGCCTCCTAAGGAATTTCATTGTTGAAGATTCTGCACCCAAAACCATAGCACCTTTAATAATAATAATAATAGCACTACTGACACGGGGCAACAGTTTAATATATTTTTCCCGAAAAAGCATGAGATTTTGAAGCCGTTTTTGAATGAAAAGATCCCTAGGTTCCAAAAATGCGGCCGTTTTAGGGAATTTGTTAAATTTGTGCACATATTTCATTTCGTATGAATACACGAATTATGATCGTTTCTCATAACTAGACTAAGTATGAATAAATAGAGTTTTCATGTCGGAAACTATCCTCCTTTATGGTTACTTATTTCCAATACAATGTATTTACTTTACAGATCTATATGTGTGCTGTTCTCTGGTAAATGTACTAAATTGCTTAACGTTATGAGTTCCAATTGGAGGCGTCGTTGCTTTAACGAATCCAATAACATCTGGTTACATTAGTAGTGAGTACGTGAGAAAGGAGTAACGATTCAATATCCGAAGCTTAACGAAAAGAGCCATCAAGATATAAGTAAATATGCGGCATCAAGACAAGCTTTGGGCGCTCCATATAGTCTGCAAGTACTGCACTGAAACACTGCGCTAAGAACACTAGGTACAGTTAGATCGTTGAGGTTTGCTGTCTCTTAATTTTGTTAGAGCCAAAGAACCAACACGATGACTGCTATTACTGCTTGGTAAAAACGCTAGGATGGAATAAGAAGAGGCCCTGGCCTTATCCTAACTTAGTCTTAACTATACCCTAAAAGGATGGAGGGTCGTTAACTAGGACAATAGGATGTTCAAACAAATGATGACTGACTACTGCTGAAGTCTCATGCGTTATTGAGCAAAAAAATAATAGTAATAATACACAAGCAAATCATCCAAGAGACAGTTTCTTCAGTTAAACAACATATGATAAAACGCTGGGTTTAACATATCTTTAAGTCATGGAACAAATTACCGAAAAGCGTTTCCACAAATTTGCAGACAAGTCATTAATATTTTTTCGTTAGTCTACCGTATGCATGCAGTCATCGGCCAGTTTTCTTTGGTCCTTTCATGCAATTGACGTACGTAAACTATGCATATATAAATCACTATATCTAAAAAAAACTAGAGCCAATCTGGTACAATGCTAAGATTTTCGGTATAATAAAAGGTGTACAACAATGAGAGGCATTGGTTGTATTCTTCTGCCCCTGCCCCCAAGGTCTTTAGGAGAGAAACACGTGCTGCGGTCGGCGCGTACTTTTTCACGTTGGAGAATGTAGGATGTCGAACTAATCAGTTCGGTCGGTGCTACGTGCCCTGGTCGGTTAAGGTTTGGAATTTATTGCCGGCATCGGCTTTTGGTCGTATTGGCCTGCAGGTGTTTAAGTCAGCTGTTAATGGCTTATTACTGGATTTCCTTTAGCAGCGTTTCGGGCTTCCCGGTGTTGCAAAGTGCTTCATTTGGGCTGTATTACCTGTTCGTGAGAGCTCGAGCGTGAAGTTTTAATAATAATAACAATACATTTGAAAATGGTCAGCCAAAATTTGCTGATGGCCAGTGTAATAATATCTTGAGAAACAGTACGTAAGACGATTAGTATTTTTGTGAGAATAGTTATTCAATCGAGATAATTTTAAGGACGGAGGTGGACAGCTTTGAACTTCTCTATCACACTTTATCTTCATATCTCCCCAATCTCCAAGTATCTTGTGTTGATAAACCGTTCGCTTGATTCTGCTTGTCAATGCAACGGAATGCCTAGAGAAATTATCTAAGTATGGAATTAGTTTCTCAGCCAAAATACATGAAAATCATCTTTTGGAAGAGTCTATATATACCTAGATATAAGTTATACAATATTGCAGCTTACAACGGTGGAATAATTCGCTAATGGGCACGATATACAGTATTTCTCAAATTATTAAGGATGTTCGTATTACAATTTTAGTTACGCTCATAATCATACTGAAGTGCTCAAGAAACCGTCACGCTGCTCCCTCTAGTTCCCTCATACTGCACCCTCAGGTTACCCTCACACTGATCTCTCGAGCTACTCTCATACTGCACCCTCAGGTTACCCTCACACTGATCTCTCGAGCTACTCTCACACTGCACCCTCAGTTTACCCTCACACTGATCTCTCGAGCTACTCTCACACTGCACCCTCAGGTTACCCTCACACTGATCTCTCGAGCTACTCTCACGCTGCACCCTCAGGTTACCATCACACTGATCTCTCGAGCTACTCTCACACTGCACCCTCAGGTTACCCTCACACTGATCTCTCGATCTACTCTCACGCTGCACCCTCAGGTTACCCTCACACTGATCTCTCGAGCTACTCTCACACTGCACCCTCAGGTTACCCTCACACTGATCTCTCGAGCTACTCTCACACTGCACCCTCAGGTTACCCTCACACTGCACCTTCGAGCTACTTTCATACTGTACCCTCACACTATCCTTGCACTGCATTTATATGTTACTCTCACAGTGCAACCCGGGGTTGCCCTTACACTGTACCCTCGAGCTAGCGTCACGCTGTACCCTCAGGCTGCCCTCACTAGGCACCCCTGGGGGTACCCTCACACTGCACCCTCAGGTACCCTCACACGATCACTCTATGCTACTGACGAAGGGCCTGCCAAGGGTCCACAGATATCGACGGGTGGTGCGAGGGGAATTAGAGGGGAGAACGCTGAAGAGGGCGACGCATGAGAGGTCCGAAGTGTGGGAAGCGGCGGCACGGTGCCAACAGCGCTGCCGCACAACGTAATTTCTACGAATATCAAGCACTTTAGGACTGTTTCGAGCCTCAGTTACAGCGACACCTAGCGGCGACTATTGACTCAAGGAAAAACTATGAATTCCAGAAAAAAAAAACATTAAAGCAATTCAGTTGGTCATGCACAGTGTGTTGGTATCATTAAACAGCATTCGTAGCAGATTCTTTGAGATATGCCTTACAGTTTTAACATTTTCAGTAGTGACAGAACAAAAACGACCAATCTCTGACTCGATATTGATCGTAGCGGCAATCTAGTGGCCGAGACATAAACTAGTAAAAGTCTTTCATTAATATGAACATAGGTTAGTCTATATAATGGATGAAATTAAAATTAGTGAAAAGTTGCTTGCATCACGCCGCTGCAGCTCATCGGGTATGATATAAGAAAACAATGCAACATTGACAGGTGTGCAGCGTAGACATTGTGACATATAACGGCGCAACGAGAAAAAAACAGCCACAGAGGGATGCATTAAGAGAAGTAACCCATTTTGACGTTCTAAAATCCAAATACTGTTAGCACTTCGCGGTTTGATAGTTACATTTCTTTTGTTGTGCCTTCAGTAACGAGTGAACCCAAAGTAACTTGGAACTCGAATATACCGTTGCACTAACTAAAAATTCATAAAATAAAAACAGAGAAGCACTCCGAGAGCGCCTACCTCGGCCAAGAGACGCAATGCAAACGAAAACTTGAACATGGTCTGGAATTCAAATGTAATGCCGGATCATCGGTTCCTTGTCACATTTCCAACAGTTCCTCTTAATTTCACGAGGATCCTCCGTAAGTAACTTCTCAAGTTGCCGTATGTTGCTAAAAGGCAACGGACAGACGGGCTTATATCTTCTTATTTGCATTTGACGTTTCATGTTCAACATCAGGTGTTGAGCTGACAGATCTTCCCTCCTATCGCCAGCTGATGCTTCAAGTTCAACATCAGCTGCTAGGATGATAGAACATCTTCTTATTGCCATCAGCGACCGAGGACTCAGACATTAGCAAACACCGTGTTTGTTGTCGTAATCTCGACCAAAAACAAGCATCTGCAAGCGCGTCAAACAGCCACTTTAGCGAGGAATGAGCCAACACGATGCTCTCAATTTCACTTTCAACTCGGCACAGCCGTAACTGGCCCAAAGTTGTCCGGATCGCACACACTTGAGGATCTCAACAATGAACTATAGGATCTGAATTAGAGCGATAGGCTTTCGGATTAGCAACTGTAAAGCAGAAGCTTTCATAGAGGTAATAATGGCAATGCCTGCGGTAGCGGCAGCCTAAAGTGCTGAGCTCGTGACACTGAATATTGCAGGTTCAGTTGCCAACCCAGCTAGGTAAGTAAGGTCATGCCGCGCTGGCTCAGTATTTGCTATCTGCACAGTTGCCATAGAACTTACCTTTCCTAAAAATGAGGGGGGAGGGGAGGCAAGGGTCGCTGAATAAGAGCCTTCCCTCGATGACGCTATTGCTCATGACAATTGTGGTCGACTGCAGTCGTACACTCTTCTGGAGCCAATTAGCACATAACTGCAGCACGAACCAGTGCGTGTAGCTTTCCCAGTAGGGGATGCGGCCAAGTTGACTTTACCTCTATCTTCTTTACCTTATCGTGCAACGCATAAACAGTGTCACCACGCCCATCGGGTTCGTTTCATAATATTCAACGTCTTGACGTGTTACCAATGGCATCGGGATTACACTGCACGCTTTAATAAACTCGTTGTGAAGCAATAACAGGGATATTGGTCAGAGGTGTTAGCATTTATTGTCTACCTCAAAGTTACGTAATTTGACGACCTGTAGTCGCGTGTTACAAGAGGCACCACACTTTAGACTACTCAACATGTGAACAGCATGCCATAACTCGAAGTTATGACAACCAAATGGGAATAATGACAGAGAGCAGTGCGCCATCAAACTCAGTCACGTGCAGTTATGACGAGATCTTCAGTTTACAGTAAATCACCAGGATACGAGCGGTAATTTGCGCTCGCACGCACACAGTCGCTCTACACACCATTGTGTAGGGCAGGGTTGTAGAGTCGGAATCGAATACTGGCTCGACCCAAGAATTGAAACCGAACTGGTATGAGGGCAAGTAAATGCTGGTTTGATTAGAGCAAATTGCAGTGAAGCGAAAGCGACGATGTCTCGGCAGTAGCACCGCACGTGTCCGTAATATCGTTCCGAGACTGTACGTGTCTATAAGGAGCCTTGATTCGCTGTTTCTCATACTCTTGTCGTGTGAGGTTGTGCTCTGCTACAGGCTAGTGGGTTTCCGCAAGATTTCTGAGTTTCAAGCTACCGCGACGAAACTTAATAGCGAAAACTACAGTGATATTAGCCACACGGGCGAGATAAAGAAAAACACCGCGATAAGCCTAGAATACTCAAATATAAGTTTGGCTCGGTTGACCGTTCTTCATACAAATCTACGTTTGATATTTGCTGAATCTGAAGGCAGAAATTATATATATATCTTAAAACGCAAAAAAACTCCAACGATACTGTGAATGAGTTGGCTGAAAATGTAAAATTGTTCTCTCGTAAAGGCAAACTAGTCAAGAAAAAAAATTACTCTTGAAATGTAAATTAGTCGCAAAAAAAAAATAAGATAGTGCCCATTGAAACATAAATTACACACAAAAATATGAAATTATGCTCTAAGATGACATAAATTGTTGTTTAAAAATATGAAGACACCCTTGGAAATGTAAGTCACAGGCCAAAAATATAAAGTACTCCACTAAGAAGGAAAAATTAAATAAAAATAAAAAAGTCATCGAGAGCAACACTGTACTCTATTGAAGATAAAAATAAAGAAGAATCGAAAAACCATAAAAATGTATCCCATCGAAAACGTAAAAAAAGTCTCTAAGAATACAACTATACTCTAACGAAAGTCAGAGAGCTCCAACGAAATTATGAAAGTGTTCTATCGTCAGCAAAAAAAAAGTTTTTGAAATTCAAACACACCAAAACGTCACCAGAAATACGAGTAAAATCCATTGAAAACATATGTCAGTCACCAAAAACATAATTGCAGGTCAAGGCTTACACATACCTGCAGGATAAAGCAGGTCTCGTCAGTAATATACGCAGTTAACGCACTTAACTAAAAGCCGGAAATGTAGACAGGCAAAGACAACCTCTAAAGGTGGGTAAAGCCCGCTGTAGACGATTGTCTTTTGTCCTGTGTTTTCACTTCACCCCGTTCGAATATTTCATTTTGTCCTTGCAAACACGACCGTGTGTGTACCAAATGCTTCGATACAATCTTTACCGCCATATCCCCTGGCTTAGCAGAGATCACTTGTGCAGTGTCTTGTGTCTTTTCGAATATATAGCGACCGTCGTATCAGAAAGCGGCCCTCGTTTTGGTTGCTTACAAATGCTGTAAAGTGTATGCACAGGACAAAAAACTATCGTCTGCAGCGGGCTTTACACGACACTGTATTGTCACCACGAGTACTGTTCAGCGTTCGAACGTGGTCTATCCTTAAAAGCACAACTGAATGTATCATGAAATTTACCACACTGTATGCATCGAGTCAACTGAATAATCAAATGGTACGTAGAGTCACGGATATCTCTCGAAATTTAGAATGAATTATACCTCATAAGGCAGGCTGCTATGTGCTTTCCCGGTGTTTGAATAGACATGGAAACGCAGTCGAATAAGTGGCGGTGCGGATGATAACCAAAAAACTGCAGTGTAAACTCGCCTTTAATAAGAGAGCTCACAACAATTTCACTCGCTGTCCCCAAGCTAATAAGTTGGTTTCTTAATGAATATTACTTTTCAAGCTTATTTGGATATTTAATAATAAATCATCAAAGTTTTAACTCATTCGTCTCAGAAGCTCTGATAGTGGAAGTTTATTTCGATATACTTAAAAAACACGGGTTTTGACCTAAAAACTGATAAAAGATTTAGACTAGTTTTTGAAATTGCAGCCAAAATTAAAAAAACGATGCTTCTGGAATTGTGCCCCGCCTTAACAGCGATCAAATCTAAATCTTGGCGTCAGTCTACAAACAACAACACCTACCTGCTCCAATTGCTGAGAGATTAATGTGCAAAGAGATAAAGGTACGAATTCAGTCTTACCTTTTTGTGAAGTTACTGAAGAGCAGGTGTCGGTTTTGAACGTCTCATGAAGGCGTATTTGACTTGTAAGTGTTCCATTGCGTACTGTAGAAGCGGAAATCTCTCCGAAGTCCCAATCAATATTCAGATTATGGGATACACCACTGGTGCTTGGCAAGCAGGCGAGGTTACCAGACCGAAATGAGTATAATTCAGAAGCTGCAGATGCTGGTGTTATTGAAGAAAGGTGGTGCACGCTAGTACTAACGTTCTTAGAGCACGCGTGTTCTGTCATATGATCCAACTGATAAGCATCCAACTTATGAGTCACAGCACAGTTGGGACCGGGATGTCGCATCTGTTCAGTGTGGCTTCTGGAAGAATTCTCGAGAGCACCTTCACATTTAGAATCGGTTGTAGTTGGTGTTGTTAAAAAGTTTTGTGAGTTTGAAACCCTATTTCTGAAACTAGCGTCATATGTTGGCAAAGCTGCAGAAGTGGAATCCTTACTGGCTTCAAAAACTTCCAGTTCCTCTTCAGAATCACTGGGTTCTTCACTAGTAGTATCGTCAACTTCCGCGTACATACCGCCATGCTGACCTGAAATAAGATATGCAACGTTCAACTTCCATTAACTATTTTACTTAACAAATTATGATATACTAAGTACCAGACACCTAATTATGAAACTACACAATAACTGCCTAATAAGAAAGCACCTCTCACCTGTCCTAGAAGCGCGTGATTCTGTTGGTGTTGGAAGTGTGGAGAAGGTCTCTGAAGCAGGCTTGTCTATAGGATTAAAATTCCTAACTTTCTCACGGAACAGTTCACCATTGCCTACCCAGTTAAAATCATAACCTGATAGCACTCCGCCGTCATGCGATATTTGTTCTTTGGCATCTTCTTTTCTTCCGTTAGTGACTTGAACTGAGCTGGCGCCCGGTGCTACAAGAACACAGTTTTGGGTGAGACAGAAAAGCCGATCTGCGCACGATGCTGAAGCGATACCATCCAGGTTACTCCCTCCTGCTGTCTCTATGCGTTCAGAACGCACTATCGTTATTGTGTCATCAGTAGGGCACGCATTTTCAGTGTCAGCTGACGTATGAAGTTCTTTCAGTGCAGAATCGCAGCTGTCGCTTCCAACCACTGGCTTTGACGACAGATATTTTTCCAACGAGCTCTCTTTGTTGCTTTGATCCGTGTCCGATTTGTCATTCGGCATTGTTCGAGCAAAGCTGAATGAAGAGAACAGCGCTTGGTGGTCAATGAGGTCCTGCGTAGCGTCATCAGATAAAGATACCCGGACGTCCTGAAACCCATCATCGTTGATGCAAGAGGTAAGGTCGGCAGCCCGGTTCTCTATCAAGGAATTGCTACTCGACCTTTTGTTATCATCCGTCCACTTACGGTACTCATCGAGGTAATCTTTGTTGAAACTAATAACATCCGTTGAGCCTTCCTCTCCTGAAGAATCACTAATCATTGAAGGATACATTTTATATGAAGGCGCGTAACCAGAAGAAGACTTTTTTCCGGTTTCATTCAAAGTAGTTCTAACGTGGAATAGTTTAGGGGGTTCTGATGAGCAGAGATCGCTTGCTCTGTTCAATTCTAAGGAAGATGCTCTGTTTTCTGCCCAAGCTAATACGCTCTTTTCCATTTCAAGGTTCAAGTCGTTCACTAAATTCAGTGAAAGAGAAGCTGATTCTAAATTGTACAGCGTATTTGGCCTGGTGTTGAAATTTAATGCATGATTTTGAGCATCCGCCGACGACAGTTTATCTAACGATGAGCACGAAAGGCTTCCATGGCAAGATTTAGCGCGCCTAATGAACTGGTGCTTTGTGATCTTATTTTGACAACTCTCAGAATCAGACGGAAATCGAGAAACTGTCTTGTTCCCACGTCTTTTTAGAGGAGCAGGACCGTTGCTCAGTGCTTGTCGTTTTTGGTCTTCCTCACGGTCTGTTTTTTTCTGCTTACAGCTTAGAACAATAGGCTTTAAATGATATCGATTTGTTGTAACAGAGACCAAATCTTGCCCTGGTGTCCGAGACTGCGACGACCGCTGCTGAGGACTGCGGCGACCACTTTCCCTGGTTGTCGATGTACCACATTGTATATCATTAAATAATGTAGGCGATAGGGAACTGCTGCCTTCATCATTTAACCCTAATAAATCGACATTCTGATGATCGGGATATACCGATGATGCTAGATCGTGGTGGACAGAATCTGTTGCTGACAGCAGGTATGACTCGTCAGGATCTGTCGACAAAGGCAAATTTTCCTGGTCAGGATCTGTTGACGCTGGCAAATTTTCATGGTCAGGATCTGTTGATGATGATAAATTTTGACGGTTAGCTTCTGTTGATAATGACAAGTTTTGGAAGTCAAACTCCAGTGCCTGCGGCCTCAAACAGGAGGAATTAAAATCCTGAGTTAGCCTCAAATTTTGCTCTCTACGAGGGCGTAATTTCTCCTTACAAAAAGATACTGACGATAGAGGATTGCGATAGGCAGAAGACAAAGGCGTTTTTTTGTTTTCGAAATCAGCATTTGCTTCTAAGCAGGAGTTGACCTTCGAGTCGAAAAGACTTCCTTCGGAAAACTTTCTAAGGCTGCGCAGGTATGAAGGATGCTCTAAATTCGTGAGGCTTTCGTCAGGAAATTCATCTAGAGAAGTTACCCCACTGGCGTTAACGGCGGTGGATGCAAGTAAGGCAGGTATGCGGGAGCAACTCCCTTCTGCAATGTCATAACTTTGGGCTCTATCTAATTTTTTAGAGCTGCTAATCTCTTCCTCAGTAACCAAGGTAAAATTCCTGGGTGACTTTGACTTTAAATTTACAAAATCGCCATCAACATTGGCTTCTTCTGGAACTTTATCGTACATAAATGGACACTCAAGTAAATTCGGCCCGTTTCCATGGCCGTCTTGCAATAAGTCTCTATTAGCTAATATTTCGTGAAACTTCTCTCTTTCATCTCTCTTATCATCGCCTAATGACTGCTGATGGAAGAACTCAGGGTCGTAGAAGCTAGGAAGGGGACACCCGCTCAGGGATACATCTTGCAATACATCAGCCGCGGAGCGAATTTCCTCATGTAGAGGCCCGGCGAAATGTTTCTCTTCCAAAGACATGTTGCCGAAGTACAACATACTTACCAGATCGTCATAGTTACCCAACGGTTGTAGTTGACGCTGCATTTCACGTCTGCCGTCATCTACGTTAGGCTGAAGTAAGCGTCTGACCCTATCGTGCATTGTGTCCTGAGCCAAACCTTCTAGACGTGCATCGCACACTCGTGGTTTCCTTTTCGCACGTGCTTGCGCGTTCAGCGGCAAGTATTTCTCGAAAGAATTACTCTCCCCACGTGTATCGTGTGCATTTTCCTGCACAGGTGCGTTGTCCACGTGCAAGTCACGTTCCCCACGTGCAGTGTCCGCATGCAAGTCACGCGAGGGAACGTCGCCCGACAATTTGCGTTCCACGTGCGCTGATTTTTCGGTTTTTCCACTAATCGCCGGTAGTCCGGAATTATCAACCCGCAACGAACCTTGCGCTGCATCCAGCGACTGAAATGACACATCTTCTTCACTTCGGTTAGTTTCAAACAGACTTTCGTTGTGCATTGTCGTTTGGTCAACCTAGCGCACCTATAAATCAAAGCAATTTTTATTAAAAGAAATCGTATTCAAACAGAACTATAAATCTTCTTTTGTACATCATTACAGCTACCGGTGTGTAAAACTCGACGAAAGTTAGTGTTTGTTAGACCAGTTGGAAGGTTTGACAACAGTGGTTAACTCTTAAAATAACAGCGTACTTAATGAACGACGTTACAAAATTTAATATTGTTTCCCTACGAACAACCAATTTTCCAGTTGGCCCTACAGGGTTAAAAAAAAAACAGTTAAATAAAATCCTATTATCGCACGGTCTTTCTTATAGTATGGTTACTTCTTTAGTCAAGAATTCCTTTTGTAAAAAAAAAAACTGTTAAGAGGACAGAAGCACGGCACTTCCTGATTTCCTGAACAATGGAACACTCACAACAGTTTAACTTTATGGCACGCGGTAACGATCAACACAGAGTCCAATTTCTGGCAGTTTCAAAAGATGCGGCGCCAAGTGTCTCGACTGACTCACAATAAAGCAGTATTATCACTGACACAAGCAGCCACTTGCTACACCTGCCACTGACCAACGTCGATAACTGACCACTCGTAATAGCTGCACAGCTGGTATGGTGCAGCGTCGCCATGGCAACGGCAGTGACGTAGCGACAACATTTTACAAACAGTTAAGTCAAGCGTCCTACTATTGAATTACACGCATAATGTAGTGACATACTGCATAACGTAAACATAAGAGTAAACCGCCATGCTACTGCGAAGCGTAGTGACACTTTACAAACAGTTCAGGCAATACCTTCCTTTCATTAAATTAAATACGTATCGTACACCTTCTTTGCAATAGCTTTTGACCAATTTAACAACTGATTTTGACAATGTGCAATACAGTATAACCAATGTTCATTACGCCTTGACACTATTCAAAACGGATTGACAAAATCCACTCTTTGAATGACAAACTAGCAAAACATATTGACCATTGAAGACATTTTGATAAAATGCATATCACTTTGACAATGATAAAAATAAAATGACAAACGGAAACTGAGTTTGACAATGATTAAATTTTTCTTTGACAATCTTGAAAAATGTTGTCAATCATAGAAATAGTTTGACAATTGCTAAAACCTTTTGATTAACTTAGTTTCATTCAAATCTTTTTTATGCAATGCCGAAAGAGGACGTTTACTTTCTTATGTACTACGAAGACACGCTTGTTTGTCTTTTGCGTATTTTGTGTTATCCATTTTGTATTGCATCTCGTCGGTTCGTTGTCTTCTCATTTCTGGCTTCTAGTCCACCACCTCTTACATAATCCGCCTTCTTATATATAGATTTAAACATTGTCAAAACGATTTCCAGAAGTGTCATATTCATTTGACCATTGTCAAAGTGATATGGAGATTGTCAAAAAGTTTTATCGATACAACCCGGACAAACTGTTATGTTAAATTGTCAAACAGTTCTGTTCCTTTGTCATAAAGTTATGTCAAAATGTTATAAACTCTGTCAAAAAATTAAGAAGACTGTCAATCATATATGGCACTTTGGTCAAAAGCAATTGCAAAAAGGTGTAGCGACATAATATAAGTAGTTCACTCAACCCTTCTGCTTTTGAATTAAATGCAAAACGTAGCAATATTTTACCAACAGTTTAGCGGACCGTTCAAGGTAAAATCAATTTACAGTGTTCGTGTAACGAAGTGGCAACATTTTTACTAACAGCAGCCGACTATCGTACTATTAAGTTACGCCAATAACGAAACAATAGTTTACAAACAATTCGTCTGCCAAATTATTAACAGTGTGATGAAGCAATATTTTACTAACTTTGATCGAGAGTCGCAATACAAAACTAGAGCACTCCGAGAGCGCATACCTCCGCCAAGTCAGGCAACGGTAGCAATAAGTTCAAATTGGTTCTGAAACCATAATTTTCTTTGTATAAACTCCAAAATCTAATCATTTGTGGCTTTTATACGAATAACAGTTTGTTCAATTTTCTTGAAGATCTGTTCATGACTTTTTGAGTTATAGTGTTAACAAACGTTATGATAAACATAAGTCAAACATACAAACGAACAAACCGATCTGAACCAAAACTTGATCGTTTATGTCTTTTAACATTACTAACAACCCTTATAAATTTCATAAAGATCCATCAATTATTTTTCGAGTTATTATGCTAACAAGCAAAAAATTAAAAACAGTGACAAACGAACAAACGGATCATTACCAAAATTTGGTCATATACTATTTGTTATATACCTAACAATTCCTGTTAATTTCATCAAAATCCATCAATAACTTTTCGAGTTATGACATCGAGAAAAGTGAGGCAAACAAACAAACGGAGGGACATATCTTAACCAAAAGTTAATCATCTGTTCCTCCTAACATACCTAACAATCCCTGTAAATTTCATCGAAATCGGTTCATAACTTTTTGAGTTATATTGGTGACAGACAGACAAACAGTCAAACCGACAGACAGACAAACACGACGAAAACATATCCTCCTTGGCGGAGGTAATTAATCAAAGTAACACTCATACAGATGAGTAGCATGACAAATTAAATGAATGTTCTCTCCAGTGTACGGGATATTTGTCTGAAATTGGAGCAATTCAAGTCAAATGCTATGAGTTATAACGAAAAATCAAGTACTTTCATAGAACCGTAATATGAGCATTAAAACTGTGTAGCTGTTGTCCCTGAATCAACACTTATTACAATTCACAGGTCAGTCATAAGTCACAAGGAAGTATGGAAGTCGAAATTTTAAATCCGACCGTAGCCGAATGAACTTAGTTACGGGACTCTTGACTACGATATGACCCAGAAAGCAAACAGCGTGACGGGACGACTCACGAGAAACTAGCATCGCAAAGTGACGTCAGCAATGACGTCACGTCGACGAACGGCATTGCTGAGCAGCCTGTGAGTAATTTACTTAATTCCGCCAGAAAAACAGGCGTCAACTGCAATTTTCATCCTTTAAGTACATAAATAAGTTAAGAGAACATATACTAATAGAACAATATACAATTATCAATAGAAAATTGCATTGGAGGCTGATAGAAACTCTCACTTCACAGAACCAGAGGTAACATCAGGGCAGGTATGAGGCCCGAATCGTTCTTTGAAGTGATGCCTTGTTTACACTTTATATTCAGTTTGCAGGGCTCTTCACGAAACATATTTAAACATATCACCACATTTTTTACGACCTAATTCATTCAATCTACCACTCCTGACTGGCCAGCTACTTCATTTGTCCCATAAGCTATATAAAACAGGATAAATTGGCTGTCGTCAAGTACAGAAAGTTTGAGCAATAGCTGTTCCTGTGGTTTCGGGGGCGTCAAGAACACAACACTGCTCATATTTTTAGTTAGGGTTAAGAGCCCAACCTACGAAAGCCTGAGCTGCAACCCTCAAATACTGAGACTCGTCAATGTGACGTCATTCGGTTACATACGATCACGGCTAAGTTTCATTTTACCCTCACGACTTCCCCCCCCCCCGTAACACTTTTTGCTTCCTGATATGACCCAAGAAAACCCAGAGTCCTTGAAAAAACTCACAACTCGCAGCATCGCACGACATTACGCGACGACGCGGCTATATGCATTGAGCTTCCAGCCACAAACAGACATTGCCCGCGTTTCGCAGAGTTCGGACACACACCATAACGTTGTCAATACTGCCCCGCTTTCGCTTGGCTAAAGCGAGTTACGATCACTGTAAAATAAAACAAATATAAACTAGAGCACCCTGAGAGCGCATACCTCCGCCAAACAAGGCAACATTAACGAAAAACCTAATTGGTTCTGAAACTATTATTTCCATTCTAACAGCACAAAAACCTTGTCATTTATGCCTTTTGATTGACAGTAATAACAACTTCTGTAATTCTCTTGAAGATCCGTTCATAACTTTTTGAGTTATGTTACTGACAAATATTCTGACAGACTTTAGTCAACCACACAGAAACCAACCGATAACCATCAAAATTTGATCATTTATGTCTTCTTACATTTCTAACAATTCCTGTAAATTTGATCAAGATCCGTTCATAAGTCTTTTTTGAGTTATTTTGCTAGTAAACATTAAATCGAACACAGATATAAACATACGAACAAACAAATCGTCGTAAAAAACTTGGCCATTATTTCTTCGTGGTATACCTAACAACGCGTGAAAATTTCACAACAAGCCGTTCGCCACTTTGGGGGGAAAACGACGAATTGACGCCGACGCAACGTCCCTTCCAGCAATGATGGATTGACGCCGACACAATGCAAAATCGAGTAACGATCCCACTCTGCATATTTCCCATGAGAGCTTGCTTAGGTCGAATAATTTATTACAACATACAAACTTTAAAATAGCTAATGATATCAAGTTTTCAAAGTTAAGCGGCAGAAAATTTTCTTCAAAAAGTCGACGCCATGTTGGTCACAATCAATTACACTTGGAAGTTGTAAAGAAAAGAATAGCGGTAGTTGTACAGTGACTTAAAGAATTTGTTTTCCACAAAAAGTAACAATTATTTACCTGTATTAAGACTCGATTGAATGTGACATAAAGGCTTTCTATTAACCAGCGTGAAGCCGGTCACAATCAATTACACTTGGAAGTTGTAAAGAAAAGAACAGTGGTAGTTGTACAGTGACTTAAAGAATTTGTTTTCCACAAAAAATAACAATTATTTACCTGTATTAAGACTCGATTGAATGTGACATAAAGGCTATCTATTAACCAGCGTGAAGCCGGAACTATAGGTAGGTGTACTGGATTTGTCTCGTTTTGCGGGTGCTATAACCCCTAACCCATCAGAGTTCTGGAAATTCAGTCTTTCTCCACAAAACTGAGTTCTCAGCTGTCTTAATCCACTATATAATAATACACAATTGTTGGTTCCTTGTTTGTTTGCTTGCTCCAATGTTGGTCTTTCCATCCGTCATTCTGTTATGGATTTAGATTGGAGAAAATTCATCTACTAAAAAACAAGTTGATGTACCATAAAATTTCAGCCCTTGCAGTAACGGTGACCAATATAGCTTCTGAAATATATGGTCATAAGTGGAAATGCTGCATTTTATGAATCTCGCTTCACTTTGAAAACTAGCTCGCTACTTTTTGATATGACGACGATGATTCTTCTTCTTAGTGTGGATAGGTGAAAGACGGCATCTTTCATAGAGTTTTTTTCGGGCATAAGCTATATCGCACATTTTTAGCCGAATTTCTTTGTAGCATTTCGAGAGGCTCAGTCTTTGTTGGAGTTTTTGTTCCTTTCGTGCATAATCTATTTCGCTTATGCTTT
This sequence comes from Parhyale hawaiensis, assembly GCA_001587735.2. Classification (NCBI taxonomy): domain Eukaryota; kingdom Metazoa; phylum Arthropoda; class Malacostraca; order Amphipoda; family Hyalidae; genus Parhyale; species Parhyale hawaiensis. The sequence continues at coordinate 13,014,260 of LQNS02000303.1, forward strand.
CTTTAGCTGAATCTCTTCGTAGCATTTGCAACTTCATGTTTAACAGACGCCTTTTTATATTCAATTTACAGTCAAATTTCGCCCCTTAAAGTATAACTATCGGCTGGTATCCAGGTTACGGTAAGCCCTGAGCATTTCCAAAGAATTCTTTTGGCTGAACTATACTTTCTTAGTGTTGCTCAACGGTTGACCAATTCCAAACTGGAATCCGCGCCTTATCGTGCATGGGGGATATTTCGCTCTCGCAAAACTCGTGGCTGTACAGTGTACAACTTGCGTTTCATTGATGGAAAATCACGCCGGTAGGTATGAGACCTATTTTACAGCTAAACCTATACTGGGAACCGGAACAATAAAACTTAATAGCAAAATTTTTACCCTCAGTTTTGACGGTTGGGCCCTCTAGTTATAATTAGGTTGAATAGTTTCTAACACCTGCAACACCATTCAAAATGACGAAACCAGAAATTCCGTTTGAAGTTCTAGGCTAGTTCACGTTTGTGTATTTATGTCGTCTAAAATCTACCCCTACAGGAATAAACGTTCAAGTTCTAAGTTGCACGATCAAGTACATAAGTACCTGCCGTGTTAAAAATGACAGCAAAGAATTGTTGAAGACCCGTCTTCATTTAACATACTTTCGACATTAATATGCATCTGAAGAATACTCAACGAAGGCCAACAAAAATTGTCAAAACTCATAAGAGATCAGCGCTCTCTGTCAATAATATTCATCTATAGCAGCACAATCGTCACTCCCCCACCGAAGAAGAAGAGCAGAAAAACTTTTACATTAGCAAGCAACAGCGCACATGGCTGAATCAAATAAATTCCCTGCCGCGCGTGTCATAGATACAGAAGAATATGGCTTCAGTGCATTCAAGTTAATTTTGAAGCGAAAATTCTCCGTCAAAAGAAGACAGCACGCTGAAAGAATTATTTGTGTCTACCACTCCGTGAAAAATCATCGCTTCGTCAGTGTTTTGTCGATCGGCTACTGGATTTATACGTCGTGAAATGAGAGCAAACATATGTTCCGATGCATGGAGAATTGAATAATATAAAAATCAGATTCGTGGTCGCGATAAGAGAAGCTGCAAATATCTTAGTTGTTTTTAGATATAAGGAACTGTTTCAAGCAAGAAATGAAATGCATTGAGATAATAAAGGGATAAGTATCTCACTTTTGCCTTCTTCTGCAACCTGGTCATCTATCTCCGTCAAAACGCAACTAGTTACGAAATCCACAACCCGGCCTATTTTCGCCTATTTCATTACAATGCTGACATAAAATAAATACACGAAACGTCTTATTATATAGTGATTCCGCTTGAGGCTCTGTCTGCGCGTCCGTCCAAGTGTCTGCACTTTACGCTTCTCAGTATTAGGGAGTTACTGTACCACTGGTCACAGCTACCGGGTTTTGCAGAAGTCCTGACCTGTTTTGTATTTTCAAAGTATAAAACTCATTTCAAAGACTTGAAATTTATTGACTATGACTCATTCCTAAACTATTTCAGATAATATAATAACCGGTAACAGTGCTCATTTTTACACATTCTTGTTAATGGAAACAAAAAGGATAAACACAGCAGCTCTCCTTCGCGCGAGTCACCAGAAGGCGGACATTGTTAGATTGCAAAAATGTCAGTTTATCAACGGTGAAACGGGTCGAAAGCCGCCTTAAGAATAATGAAAGGCTCAAAGATCGACCACGTTCAGGCAGACCACAAGTTATTCAACGAAAGAATGTTCGAAAAGCCTTTGAAAATGATCAGAAACTCAAAATGACTGAACTTGCGAAGAAGAAGATTTCTGTGTCATCCGTGTCAAGAGCTGTAAAGAGTGAAGGTGGAAAGAGCTTAAAGGGTCAGAAAAGACCGCTGCTAACATGGTTAAAAAGCGCCAAGAGCGATATTCCGGCCTTCTTAACGACTTGAAAAGTCACGGAAATCGATTCATCATTTTCTCAGAAGAAAAGACCTTCACCGTGGATCCTGTCTTCAACAAACGGAACGATCGAGTTGTGAGCTTTGGCCAAGATATCTCTTATGTTCGTTACGTCTCCACAACAAAGCATCCGGCCTCTGTGGCCTCCAATGGATAGAAGATGCCTCCAGTGTGGTTCAAGGGTGGTTACAGGTCGACAGGGGCTGAATACAGGCATATCATGGCCACAAAAGTTCTTCCTTGGATCAGAAAAATCGTCAAAGATGGAGATTACGTGTTTCAGCAAGATGGTGAACCAGCGCACACGTCGAAACCGTCCAAAACTGGATGAGCCAAAACATGACTTTCTGGCCACCACAGTCGCCTGATGTCAATCCTAAGGACAACAGCGTGTGGCCGCATATTGAGAGTAAAGTATGCAAAGATCGCCACAACAGCATTGAGGAGCAGAAAGCCTCTGTGAACCGCACTTGGGCCTAGATGAAGGAGGACTACGTTCGTAATGTAAGGACTTCCGACCACGATTAGGGCGTGTCATTGCTGCCAATGGAGGTCCTATTGAGTAGTCATGTTGTTTAGATCATGATAAACTGATGCATTACAAATCTTGTTTTATTTCATTATAAACAAAGCTTTTAGAAACTTCGGATGGCAAATTATTAAAACAGGTCAGAACTTTCGCAAAGCCCGGTAGGGTAACATGTCCAGTACCCGTCCACCATGCTAGTAGCCGTCCACTTGGCATTAAATAGCTTCCTGTGTGAAAACTAGCAGTGCTAGAAAGCCTTACAGCGGCCTAAGTTGTAGGTTAAGTAGTGCCAAACCATCCCTGAAAATGAAGGCCGAAAATAATAAAACACTAAAAAATGGTGAGGATTTTCACATTTTTTTCACTAAAAACATGCATGAAAAAATGTGAAAACCACCACCATTTTTTATAGTTTAATTTTTTTCGTCCGTCATTTTTAGGGATGGTGCGGCACTACTTAGACTAGAGTTTAAGCCTATGTAAGGCTTTCTAGCACAGCTAGTATTCACACAGGAAGCTATTTAATGCAAAGTGGACGGCTACTAGCATGGTGGACAGGTACTAGGCATGTTACCCTATAGCAAATATTTTACTTTGAACTTGAATAATTACCTCCCTCAAAGTGGTTTTGTCTTTATCGAGTTTATCTGTCTCTCATTAGGATAACTTGAAAAGGTACAGACAGATCTTGGCGAAATTTACAGAGAACGTTAGGTACGTTAGGAGGAAGAGATGATTAACTTTTGGAGAAGATCTCTCCAACAGCTTGTTAGTCTGCCTTTTTTTTCTCGGTAGCATAATTTACAAAGTTATGGATATTAGGAAAGTAACAGAAATTGTTACCTCCGCCAAAGTTATGTTTTCGTTGAGTTTGTCTGTCACCAAGATAACTAAAAAAATTATAGACGGATTGTCATGAATTTTCCAGGGATTATTAGGTATGTTAGGAGGAACAGATGATCAACTTTTGCTGAAGGTCCGTTCAACCGTTTGTTTGCATGCCTCTTTTTTTTTTCTTACTGCCATAACTGAAAACGTTATTAACAGATTTTAATGACATTATATGAGTTATTAACTACACTACAAACAGTAAATGACCATATTTTTTGTGACGATAAGTTAGTTCGTTTGTGTTTGGTTTCACGTTTGTTAGCAAAATAACTCAAATCAAAGAGTTTTGAACTGATCTTCATGAAATTTTCAGGAATAGTTAGAAATGTTGAAAGACATAAATGATCAAGTTTTGGTGATTATCGGTTCGTTCGTTTGTATGTTTGACGAATCTTGGTCAGAGTATAATTCATGAAATTAGTGAGGGATCTTGAAGACAATTGCAGAACCTTGTATTACTGTCAAGAGGCACAATTGACCAACTTTTGGCCCTGATAGAAGAGGAAATCATTGTTTCAGAAATAATCTGAAATTTTCGTTAATATTGCCTTGGTTGGCGGAGGCATGCGCTCTCAGAGTGCTGGCTTAAACTTCCTGACTAGCACTGTCAGGATACAACTCCAAAAATTATAGACTGATATTCATGAAATTTGTAGGATTTTTTGGAAATGTTGAAAGGCACAAATGACCTAATTTTGGTGATGATCGGTTGGTCCGTTTGTATGTTTGACTGATATTTATCAGAAGATAACTCAAAAAGTTAGAGATGGAATTAAAAAAAAAACTGAAGCCATTTTTGCTATCAACAGGCACAAATGACCAAATTTTGGAGGTGACAAGAAGCAAGTCCTGGTTTCGGGATCAATGTGAAGTTTTCGCTAATATTGCCTTGCTTAGCGGAGGAAAGTACAGTACAGTATATACGTGTTCTTTGAGTGCTCTAGTTTTGATTTGAATTTGAGTAACATTAATTTAAAATTAGTTTATTTTAATTCGAACCTGACTTATTTTTATCTGAACTTTACTTATTTTAATTTGAGCTTGACTTATTTTAATATGAAACCAAAAACGCACCGTATAGTTGAAGTGTGACAGGATGTAGACAAACACCCATTGGTCTCTATTTTGGTGTTTGATTGCAGAGTTCGCGTCTCCCCTTTCCACTACAATGGTGTTCAAAGAGATGAAAAAAGAAGGAACTAATAGTACGTCGTTAAAAACGAGAAACCCACGCACGAGGAAAGATTGGAGCGCATGAGGACAGAAAGTCGGGAAAAGAAGAGGAAGAACAGATGAAAACATCGCAAATAGAAGAACAAAAATGGAAGGAGGCAACATGTGGAAGCATGAATTCATTACAGTAATCCACTGCAATACTGCATATTACTTATACGACATTAGTGTTGTAGTTAGGTTTAAATAAAACATAAAAGTCAACTTTATTTACTATTCAAGAATTAAAACGCACATGCTTCTGGAATGCCAGGTTGCAAGTTTGCAAATCTGGAGCCAGATGCACAAACGCCTTGTAAAGTTAAGGTAACGTAAACTGTACAGTACAGTAGGGTGGAGCGAAAAAGGGGGGTTTTGCAACTTTTTTTGAAATGTGACTTCCAATAGAGATATTATGTTGCCAAAGTGCCTCAAAAAAATCATATTAAAATTATAGAAGTGTAGATGAATATTTTGAGGTGCCCCACGAATATTAAATTTTGTAAAATTTCTAAAATGCAATTATCTATACATCATAATTACAAACTGTGAAGCTACATCCAATGCCAAAATTATAGTAATAATTCATAATACTAATAACATACTCAACTCTGCAATGCCTATTCAAGCATCTTCAGGTGGTATCATGCTAATAACATTTATATGTTTTTTATTAGCAAATTTCCTAGATTTTTAATTACTGTTGTGGAGCTTATAGTACGTTCTTTAGTTTAGTGTAGTTGCTTATAATTGTGTAATCAACTTTAAAAAAATGTATAAATGAAAGTTTTGACTATCCAGCACTTTAATTAATTCTAAAATATCAATAAAAATGCATAAAATTCAGAATTTTCAAGTCTTGGTGCACCTGAAGATGCTAGATTTTTGGAAAACCCTTTTAACATAATCAATCCTATACAACATGGCAACAAACTCACACCATTGGAAAAAATATTTCGAAAGTTTGTTTTTTCGCTCCACCCTACTGAACAGTTCCTTGAAGAAGTACCGATATCGCAGTTCAGATTTCGTCACTTTCTTATACTGATTTTCAAAAACTTATGATCAAAGTGCTTTGAGCCTCCAAATGATGCATGCCTAAATAATAGACAGACTCAGCGGTTAGACTGAAGAGTAAAAATGCAAAACTTCAGCAGTTACACCTTCTTTGCAATAGCTTTTGACCAATTTAACAACTGATTTTGACAATGTCCAATACAGTATAACCGATGTTCATTACGCCTTGACGCTATTCAAAACTGATTGGCAAAATCCACTCTTTGAATGACAAACTAGCAAAACATATTGACAATTGAAGACATTTTGACAAAATGCATATCACTTTGACAATGATACAAATAAAATGACAAACGGAAACTGAGTTTGACAATAATTAAATTTCTCTTTGACAATCTTGAAAAATGTTGTCAATCATTGAAATAGTTCGACAATTGCTAAAACCTTTTGATAAACTTAGTTTCATTCAAATCTTTTTTATGCAATGCCGAAAGAGGGCGTTTATATTCTTATGTACTACGAAGACACGCTTGTTTGCCTTTTGCGTATTTTGTGTTATCCATTTTGTATTGCATCTCGTCGGTTCGTTGTCTTCTCATTTCTGGCTTCTAGTCCACGACCTCTTACATAATCCGCCTCCTTTTATATAGATTTAAACATTGTCAAAACGATTTCCAGAACTGTCATATTCCTTTGACCATTGTCAAAGTGATATGGAGATTGTCAAAAAGTTTTATCGATAGAACCCAGACAAACTGTTTTGTTAAATTGTCAAACAGTTTTGTTCCTTCGTCATAAAATTATGAAATATGTCAAAATGTTATTTAATCTGTCAAAAAATTATGAAGACCGTCAATCATATATGGCACTTTGGTCAAAAGCAATTGCAAAAAGGTGTAAATGGTTGAATTCGTGCCTGCAGCTGTACAGTTACGATGCTTGTAACTACAAGGCGTTTCAGCATTCGGCTACTCAAAAATAATAATAATATTGAAGGAAACGAATAGAAGCACAATTAATTTTGTTACCCACGACGCGTTTCGCCGCACCTCGGCTCATCAGGTGGGAGGGTCGAAGATGGTCGAATCTGAAGACGTTAAGATTTTCTGAAATTTAGCCAGGTTGTCACAGAAAGATGTAGCTGTGATAGAGAGTTATCCAAAGCTATAAAAATAATTTTCAAACAAGCAAATGCTTTTCCAATTTTGAAACATTGTCCGCTGTAGTGACTGCAACTACAGCACGTAGATGCACCGGAGCGGCAGGAACCTCCAGCACAAGGGCTTCAAACTTCAAAGATGGCACATCTGCGCGGTAGATGGCGAAAATACAACAAACAACGATGATTAAATTTTGACGTCAAAATTTAATCGGACAATGTTTCAAAATCGGAAAAACATAGGCTTGTTTGAAAATTATTTGTATAGCTTTGGATAACGTCTTCAGATTCGACCATCTTCGACCCTCCCACCTGATGAGCCGAGGTGCGGCGAAACGCGTCGTGGGTAACAAAATTTCTAATTGTGCTTCTATTCGTTTCCTTCAATATTTGAGATAATGCCACCTCAAGACAATAATAATGATAATAATAGTAACAACTTATCACCTCGCATACAATGTATCTTGACACGAACAAGGCTTCTTTTTTTAGTTTTCGCACAAACTCTACAATATTGGGATACGGTGGTGTGAAGAACGCAAGAAGCCAGTACCGAGAGCTAATTTGCGTATCTCTCATACTTTCCCTGATATCTCTACTCTGGGGTGTTCCAGAGAAAATCTGTGTTGCCAGCGTTAGAACTGCACCAGCGGCTGCCTACTAGCCGGGGACGCTCGTGACGACTTAGCCTCCCGTATTACAATTATGGTAGTAATATAAGCCGCCCTACTTTATTACAAAATAGATGAGCTAAGAACGAGTAAGAAATACAGAGTACACCAGGGTAGCAGTGGAGTCCATGCACGAGGGTGTTCTCACACAGGATCAAAGCACATGGGCACAGCAAGTTGGGAAAGAAGAGGAACAGAAGAATAGGAAATCGGAATGAAGTGGGCACAGAGGAAAGACGTCCCGAAGCCTAGCTAGGCCTAAGGTTACCCGAAGGGTTCTCCTAAGGACGCTGCTCCCCATAACATACGATAGGTAAACATAACAGCCTCCTAGAGGTTATTCAGAACATTATAACAAAGACCACTGTGAGTTCTGATGTTTATATATCTGATCGTATCTTTGTAAACGTATATTGCTGTTATATTTTCGTAGTTCACAGTTCTTATATTTAAAATACTCATCATAAAGTTTTCTTTGCATCTAGTGTCCATACCTTTTCACTTTCATGAAGTTCTTGCTAATCACGGCACCATCTCTTAGAATAACTCAACAAACGACGAGTATAAAACGATATTGTCGTATCACTGAGAAAATATCGACAAAAACTTTTGCTAGTTCGAAAGACTAACATTTACGCTACTGTATTATAGATACGCATTCCATAGCAAGAAAAGGACTGTAATTGCTTTGGCGAAATGCAACTGGCAGTGCTCGTCTCCCGCGTAAGTTTATAAAAAAAACTGTCAATGACAGGCAGGCACAATGTCTCCACGCTAAACCTAGAACGCCTCGCGGGGTAAGACCAAAACCCGCGGTCGGGACAAATTCAACGCCGTCATTTTTGATGACCAGCTAACTCAAGTTTTTTTTTTTATTTTTTTGCAGCTCAGTCAAACCACTTGACTGCCTGAAAAAGATTGTGATGCTGGCTCAACTCCTTCTGCCTCTTTTTGGGTGAACAGACAGACAAAAAAAGCCATACAACTTCAACGAAAACATTTTCACCGCTATCGCTTTGCTCGCGAGACCTTGAACGACGAAGGGCTGTGGAGGCAATGGCATTTGCTGACAAGTTAGCAGGCAATGATTGTCACTAAAGCTTTGTTCGCACTTGCGAAAGTATTTAGTCAAGCGGTAAGTAGTTACCTGTCACTTGGCTAACTACTAGCCAAAACTCGTTCACACTATATTATTGTTGAAGTGTGTACAGTGCATTAGTGGCTTCTCCCCAATGAGGGGCTACTCCCTGCTGACTTGCTTTATAAATAGAACAGAGTGAATTGAGAATTTAGTCCACTAGATTAGTAACTGACTAAACAACTTGACTAAAATCTTACTGTTCGGCACTTAACTACTTACCACTTGACTAAATACTATCTTAAAACGCAGTACTGGATCTACTTGCCCATTTGTCATACTTTGCGTGCTGAGCACAGCGGACGAGCGCGCTGGAAACGCTTTTCCAATAGCTCCATGTATTATGAAATTTCGAACTTGGAATGCATCGTGACGACACGAGTCTTTTTATGCCGTATGAGTTCGTGAAAAGTCGAAATGTTTTGCTGCTTCCTCATACATTTCATAGTTACCTTTCTTGTAAACTTGTGTCGTCTTCGAAATAAACTGTTATTAATATTATTAAAAAGGGTACAGCTTCTTGCGCTCTCACTCCAAATGTAAAAGGATATCAATAATGTCACTCCTGAGAAGTTAGAAGCCAATTGATCCGGCGGTGAGCATTTAAATAAATCTTTTAAATATAGCTACTCAGTTGCGCTTACAAGAAAGCAACATAACAATCGTACACTTTGTACTACGTACCGGAAAACCATCGCAATTGGAAGGAAGTCTGCTCTCTATCTTATATCTGCATGACCTGTGTGAATCTGCAGGAAGCTAGCCCCCAAACGCCGACTCGAACAGTAAGATGAGCTGAAGTTCCTTACAGTACCGCAGTACGTTCATTTTTATTAGCGCGTAAGCTGGTGATCTACCAAACTCTTGTTATTATTTGCTTTATCAGTGAGAAATTGTATTTGCATGAGGGTGAGCTAGTCGGCGCATTCGACGACGCTGCCAAAGTGTCATAGCTGACAGGGACAGTCTCTCCAGTTGGGTACCACCAAAGAAAAAAAAACTTTCATAATCTGAGGAGTGAAATCGGTATGGGATACTGGAAATACTCCAACTGTTGGAGAGATATCTGTTGAAACGCACAACATACTGCAAGATGAGTAGGAGATTATTTTGCAGTGAAGGGAAAACTCGTCGCTCTCCATATATAAGCGGTGAACCGGTGACGTTGTAACTGCAGCACTTTTATCCGAAATGCGCCGTCATAGACCAGACACAAACATTTCAGCGTGAGAAGCTTTGACGCACAACAGAACCACAGTCTAGGTCTGACCGTGCTGTGGTTCTATAAGGGATCATCAGCGTTAGTCTATCGGCTCCCCAAAAAATCTCGACAGGCATTATTAAATTATATTAAGAGGCCCATTCCCAAAGAGACACCGGAACTTACGCCCCAGCCATGTATGAGCTAATGCTCTGCTAATGATGCGGAGTAGTTGTGTGGTTGCGTCTTTGGAGATGCAAGGTGGGGTCTCCAGTTCCATTTTTTTGTCCAACAGCTCGCTTGAAAATTTTAGAGTCGCCTTACATTCCAGTAGCCAGTTGTGTGGAAAAACTTGGGGAACGTTCTAATAAACAAGCTTTCAGTGACAACTGGAGGAAAGTGTCTACGGCAATAGTATAAGACTGACGGATCCATTGACTGAGATACTCTGCGAGGTTAGCTACGCGCGGGTCTTTATCTACGGCAATAGTACAAGACTGACGGATCCATTGACTGAGATACTCTGCGAGGTTAGCTACGCGCGGGTCTTTATCTAATATGCTCAACAAACAATATCACTCAATACTAGCAGCCCACACGCGCAAAATTCCAATACTAGGTATCGATGATTATTATTATTACATTGAGTAGTTTAAGCCTTCGTCTCCACACCAATGGCGATCTAATAGAGGAAGAAGCTAGGGACATATAGTATGACGACAGGAATATGGGGGACCCATGCACAGAGGTGCTCCCACACAGGATCAACGCGCATGGGAACCGCAAGTCGGGAAAGAAGAGGAATACTCGGTATCGATGATGTTTGAATGAGTAGATTCCTCCTGCAGAATTTCACACCGAAATATTTGCTATGCAAATAGGAAACCTTCATGTGGCGTCATAATTGGCCAACTAAATGTCAACTGCGGTAAAAATTTTGAAATACTACGGGTAGGGGTAGCTATAGTTAATCCTATCTTCCTCACGCTGAGCGACCTCAATACAAGACCTCTTCTTCCACTAGAAGCAGGAGCGCTCATAGCGAACAGTACAACCCAAATTAAATAAGGTCAAGAGAGTTACAAAGAGGGTCTTATTATCACCTCCGCCAAGAAGGTTATGTTTTCGTCGGATTTGTCTGTCGATATGTTTGCCAGTCTGTCACCAACATAACTCAGAAAGTTATGGACGGATTTTCACAAAAATTACAGGGATTGTTAGATATGTTAGGAGGAACAGATGATTAACTTTTGGTGAAGATCCGTCCATCCGTTTGTTTGTCTGCCTCATTCTTCTCAATGCCATAATTCAAAAAGTTATGGGCGGATTTTTATGAAATTCATACGAGTTGTAAGGTATATCACATAGAACAAATAACCAAATTTTTGTGATGATCAGTTTCTTCATTCGTTAGTTTGCTACCGTTTTTAATTTTATGCTTGTTAGCCCAATAACTCAAAAAAAAAAAACGAATGGATCTTCATGAAATTTACAAGGGTTGTTAGTAATGTTAAAAGACATAAATGATTAAATTTTGGTGCAGAGCGGTGTTTGTTAAAACGTTTGTTAGCAGCGTAACTCAAAAAGTTATGAACGGATCTTCAAGAAAATTGCACAAGCTGTTATTACTATCAAAAGGCACAAATGATTAGATTTTAGAGTTTATATATACAAGAAAATTATAGTTTCAGAGCCAAATTGAACTTTTGCTACCTTTGCCTTGCTTGGCGGAGGTATGCGCTCTCAGAGTGCTCTACTTGTAGCATAAATTCCCTCTTCACATGAAATTGTGATTAAGATTGTGGAGTGGAATGGGTCAAGTCGGACTCCGACTTCTGGTTCACCCGTTTTTCTGACTGACTCCTTGATACCTACCTACTTTTAACATTTAAAATGACCATTAATTGAATCCAAAATTATCAAAATAAAGGCACATATTAAGCTAGAGCATTTTATCTCACTAACATTGATATTCGGCATCAGTGGTACCATTTGGAACCTTAAATTTTCATACATCTATAATTCATTAATCATTATCATCAAGAAAAACCGCTCATAGAAATTAGATACCGAATGAATGCCAAAAATATACACTACCATTAAAATTAAGAAAATACTATGTAGGCATTTACAGCGGAAGTCTTTATTTTTTGCACCAACTGGGGTCTCAATGATCAGGTTAGTGTGTAAAATTTAAATAATTAGGTATCATTAAGCAAGACTCTAGTTGGACTATCAAGGTAATCACTGTCAATGGCAAACACATTTAAGCCAAAAACATTTTTGGACATTTGCAATATATTAATCGAGAAGTTCAAGCCTCCGTTTACATAAGTAAGGCAACCTAACAGGAAAAGAAGAAAGGGTCGTACATTATGTCGATAGAAACGTGAAATTCATCCATGAAAGTATTGCCACGCAGGATAAAGTGGCATGGGAACAGCAAGTCGGGAAAAAAAAGGAAGAACAGATGATAGTAAGATCAGTAGTAGAAAATCCTATGGAAGCAAACTGGGCACGGGAGACAGACGTGCCGGAGGCCTAGCGAATGGCTAAGGTAACCTACAGGGTCCCCTTGGGGAGCTGGTCCCCTTGGGGAGCTGCTCCCCGTAACATAGGATAGGCGAGCCTAACACAATGGCCTACATTGTTATATCTCAGTGCGGTACGTAGGTACCAAGTTGCAGGAGCAGCTGCAAATATCACAGTCTGTGCTGAAAAATCCACAGTGTGGCTCACAGTTTGGAAGACTTGCAAATTCATGGGGTGAATATTGTCACCCCAAAGTGACAGGGGAACTGCAATACTAACCGTAATGTATACAGCGATATATGATTGTAGTAGCACCTAGTTTGCACCCATTCACATAGTTAGGGGGTTCAATGTACTAACTTTTAAACCCTCTTATGGAACATTTCGTGGCAATAACTAATACGGTAGCTAAGCTTCTTTGCATGGTATCAAGGTGGCACTGTGGCCAGATATGCAATTAACAAAGGCACGAATCTACGCATTCACTTGCGCCAATAAAGCATGTAAATATTTACGAACCAAAGTCAGTTAAAACTTCGCTCGCATAACAAGCATAATTCATTTGTGAATCACATGCGTTAAGTGTAATAATAGTTCATGTCACGGAAAAGACACGCGGGAGTTTATATCATTACACGGAACGCCGCTTATCAAGCAAATCATTTCTAGTACAGGTGTCCAAAAAACACTTCCTGATTTCACAATATCCCTTTTCAACACAAGGGTCACAAACCTACAGCTCGCAAGAATAATCCGGCTCTTTTGATAACTTCATCTGGCTCGCAGATATTTGGTCTTACTTAAAATAAAACCGCCTTTAGTTGCACTCGATGTTGAGAAAGATATGCTAGGTGAGTCACACGGCATTACAATGAAAAATTTGCTAATTTCACGGCTTTCTTAGCTTAAAAGGTTCTCAACCTGTGTCGTAACATCCTGGGATTGGTTTTATGGACTCCGTATAGGCCTATTTGGCTTGTTTTGAGAATTACTCGCCAGGCGAGGTATAGCTGACCACAATACTCAGCCAGCTCCTGAGGCTCCAGCCTTCTCAACAGAAGTCTCAGGAGCGGCCTGTTCAACGTACAGCTGGAGATGGCAGAGGTCGCTGGATACGGTCTTCAGAGGTACGACCTTTGGGGATGTGGCATCACTGTCACCGGTCTCAGCGGCAATCCATGCAGGGTCTTCTCCTTCACTGACCTGCGCGAAATGTACCGCAAATACAATTTTTCTATACAATCAAACCGCAGAATATTTATGCATACCGAGGAAAAAATATCATCAAATCCCCACCACTTCTGCACAACTGGAGGAAGCACAGGACACAAACGGAAGTTGGTAGTGAGGAAAACATACCAAAATCACACGATTTAGATAAGTCCATGCTCTTCTATTCTACCAAGGTGACATTTTTGCTTAAGGATATAACATCAGTAGCTATCATTAGTTACACGAGATAGCTGGCAGTAGAAGAGCCAACAGTCCCATTCCCAGAGAACAGCTAGCACCATAGCTCTGACCCTCTATAATTCTTGATAATCTCTCGTTCCCTTCAGGAGTTATCCATGCCAAAGAGAGGTTCTCAAAATTGCGCTTAAGAAGCCACACTTGCAAGAGCAAATTGAACAATGTTACGTATCTACTACCTTTGATTTAGCTAGCAGTTTAAGACATTCACGCTTCAGTTCAAGTCCAGGGAATTCTCATGGTAGACAGAGATGAAAACTTTGCCCGAGATCGGCCCTTCAGTTAAAGTCCAGGAAACTTTAATGAGAGATACACCTATATAGAAAGCTAATTTTGTCTGGAGCTGGGCGATGGAGCTGCATCATCTTGCCTCTTTGATTGTTGAGCAAAGGAAAGGCCCGAAGCCAACTACCCCAACCTGGTGTGTCTTAAGCTGTTGCCCTGTGCGATGCTAGCATGCATGACTGTGCTTATAAACACGTACCATACATTCCCTACCGCTTTGGCTGCTAGGTCAGTGTGGGGCTTTTAGGTTGAGATCTACAAAGGCAGGGCATTGTCTAGACACTTCAAATTATAAAGCAACTTCAGGTTATCTCTTGAGTGCATTTTCGGCTCATATCAGAAGCTAAAATCTGAGTTTCGATTTGTGTTCTGGACTGTTCAATTTTTTGGCTCAATGAGTAGATAATATGCATGATCTATTTTAAGCTTTTGAATTAAGGCATATTCATTAGAACAATGATTAAACTAAATCTTAATGCAGATTTATAAAAAAATTATAGCGGGCAATAACAAACTAAATATATTTCATGATAGGCCTAGTCTATACTAATTTCATGATTAAAGTGTAGCAAATCACAGTGGCCTCAAGTTCTTGTACACTTACCTGCTTGGCATGTAGAGTCTTGGAAGCATCACTTGGCAGTTGTACAAAGATCTTGAAGGAACATTTGGGAGGAAGAGGCTTCAATGAAGCATCATTCAAACTGAGTTTCAAGCACAGGGCACGGAAGCTCTCTTCCAAGCGCGTCAGTTCATGGTCTCTAAAAAAAAAAAACCCTTATGCAAATTTAAGCTACATACTTCCAAAACTAAAAACCTGAAAATATCTTCTGTCCATGGCATTTCCATGCAACTGTCTAAGTAAATAGTTTTGCCACTTTCTTGGTAGGTATGTACGAATGCTTATTCACATTAGAATCACTAAACTACAGCTAACTATATCTAAAACATCTTTTACAAATTGAAATTGGCCTGAGTAACTTGAGCCAGATGCAACATTATAGCTATACCAATATATACCTACATTGACTTTATACCATTCCTAATTAGGTAGCTACCTACCAACATACCTGAGTTGCTGAGGCTGCACAGACTTCTGAGAGACCTCAAAAACAAACTTCTCTACAACAGCTCCTCCTGAAGGAGCCAGCACAGCAAGCTGGAGAGAGTTGAGCTTGCCATCAAGTAACAGTAGTTTCACACCTTCTAGAACTCCTTTGATGTAAGTACACACTCCAGGATGTAGACACATCTGCAGGATAAAGATCAGGGGCTATTATAAACCAAGGTTTCAGAAGTGGATGGATCAAGTCTGACTTGGACTCCTGGTCTTTCAGTTCTTTTAGACTGACTTCTTGATGCAGTTACTCAGCCTAGGTAGGAAGGCAGTTCAAGGCACTAGACTACATGGAAAACACTAGACTACTCACTTCAGAAAGATTGATAACTCTGTTGGAGTTTTTACTAAACACACAACACAAACATGTGCTATCCATAAATAGTACAGATTAGAAGAAATGGATACAATTACCTAGCGGTGAATAAATTGAGGAACGTGAAAAACAATGTAATGGGTAGGCTAATTGCAAAACTACCAGTACCCTGCAATACTTGGGAGAGTGAGTAATTCTGATGTGACTTATATTTATCCACATCAAGTGGGCGCATGGAGTTGCGTTACTTGCATACCTACGAAGTGCGGGTGGAGTTGTACACCGCACCTATATGACGCATATGAAGTAAAATTTAAATTTTGATTATTCCATTATAATGAGCAACATTTTAATGGTATTTTTACCAAATTTCAGTCAAACAAAAAAATTAATATTCGTCCAGATCATCAAAGTTAGCATGGTGTTTTCAATAGTTACCCAAACATTATTTTAGGATTTCTTCAAAGTCTCACAAACTTTGATGCCTTAAATGCAAGACTGGATGAAATTTCAATGAGCTTGTTGCATCCTATTAGAAAAACGTTGTAGTTTTTTATTTTTTTATCAGTTTTGTGATATCTTGGCCCCCATATTCATTTTTCGTAGTGCATAACGCCATGCGTGATTTTTTCAAGGCGTGTAGAGTTGCACATTGTATTCAACATATGGGAATTACTCAATTGCCGAACTATTTTCGAACAAACATCATTATTTGATGGGTGAAAATAATAATCCCATCAAATGATAACTGTTTGTTCAAAAATAGAGTTAGTTCGGCAATTGGGTAATTCCCCTATATATTCCTGTACAAAACACTTGAAAACTGCAACCACTGCATTTTAAAACTTTTATGTGAATGACATTTCATTGATGTAAAAGTTAAAAAAAAAGCCTACCATTAACTACCTACCTGAATAAGCTGACAAAATTATAAAAATCTTTGTAGTAGCTAAACCAGACACTGACCGCTGAAAGTATACCTACCTATGAACAGTAGTTAGAAGTATATATCAGAAGGAGCAAAGTGGGCATGAAAGACAGAAATTCCAAAAAAGATAGCCAACAGCTAAGGTAACTTACAGAGTCCATTTGGGTTGCTACTCCTCATAACATGATGCGATAGGCAAACCTACCTAAACCTAGGCTATGGCCAAACTCCACAGTGTGTCAAATACATTTCCAAGATTGTGAATTTTCTACCAATGTGTTGCCATAACTTGGGGCAAAAATAGCCTAATTCAGAACAAACCATTGATAGAAATAGCTACTAAGAAAAGATAGAGAAAAATGTAAATCCATAACAAAGATCTTCAGGAGTTCACAGAAATGGGGCAAAACCATCACAGAAGATCTTTAAATCTTTGCCTAGAGGCGTTAGTCTCCGATCAATTTTTGCAAGAAAAAAATTTCCGCACCCTATAATTCCCATAAAAATGATGATAACTCAGCATTGTGATATATTAAAAAAAAGAGCATAAATTGAACTTTCATTTGAGAGTAAGTAAAATATTCTACAATTTATAGTTTTTTTGTTATAACGGTTATAGTGGGCTGATCGGTAGGGATGTGCCGAATAGTGAATTTTGCCAAAACTGAATACAGTGGAACCCCGTTTTCCCGGACTTCTCGTTTTCCCGGACTTTTTTCACTTTTCCGGGGTATTCCCGGAACGTTCCGGGAAACTGAAACCAAGCCGGAATACCGGAAAACTTCGGCAT